>LPNX010142320.1:39106-97872 GCA_001517045.1 Pseudotsuga menziesii
TATAATTAGAAATAAAAATAAAAATTACTTTTATATCAGGTCGGCCTCAAAAATATTTTGGAAAAGGAGTATAAATAGAGCCTGTGTGTTTTCATTTTAGTGTGGATTTTAATTCGTGGAAGTGTGGAGCTCTAAGGTTTTTCGAGGGTTTGGTGAGGATGCCTAAGGAGAATTTCAGAGGTTAGCAGCAGCAGTAGCAGTAAAGAAATTATGTTTGTCTCTCTAATTTCTGGGTTTCACTGAGGCAGTTGTGGCGAAGGAGCAGTCTAGAGTGGCAAGGAGCAGTTTGGAGAGACGATGAGCAGGGTTATTTTGTAGTAGTCAGGCAGTATGAACTTGTGAAGCTGTATGAATTGTTCACATATATGATCAACAACGTCTAGTTATATGAGTATAATCATTGTTAAGAGTTGACTAAGGTTTGAACAGTTATTTAAATTCAAAGTTCTGTAGGGTGACAATAATACGAAGGTGATCAAGTATAACAGAAGAAAATATGAGCTCTAAGTGTGAAGTAATTGAAGTCTGATCAAGTGTTGAAACACTTGAACCTTGTTCCAGGTTAGATCAAGTGAATTAGAGGTATGATGTTATGATATAATAGTTTGAGGATTGTTTGAAAAAATAATTGCAAGTAGCAGTCATTTACTATCTTTATTCTGAGGGTGGTTGGGTGGAGCTAGGGAAGGACATATTTGTCCTTTGGCAAGTTGTAGCTTGCCTAGGGTGTTGTAGCACCCTTTCAGCTGAAGCTGATAAACCAGAGGTTTTAGCCTCTCAGGGTGTTGAAGCACCTCCATGTAATTCTTGTGAATATTATGATATAAATATAAGTTTTATTTATCATAATAATTTTGATGATTACTTGTGTATATGATTGTTTATTAAGCATGATAGAAAGGTCATTGTAAACTGCTAAAAATAAGTAATTACCAAAAGTCAAAGAAGTACATGACTCTTTATGCAAAGTTGTTAAGTTGTAAACGTTCTTAGTACACCGATTCACGTCCCCCCCGCCCACCTCAAAGGATTGTGTGTGCTCACACTTTAACCTCTTAATCTTTGACATATTTGGGCTTTTGGTCCATCTTTAATCCATATTGCCCATTAATATTTAGCTTATCCATTTTTTTATTATCTTTGACAGCAATGAACATTAATGTTTAGCTTATTCATCTTTGATCTTTGACATCAATGACAACATTTATTCAACACTCTTCTTTCTATTTGTATTATTTTTTAGGAATTTGGTCCATAAAATCCTATAAGAATGACACATATTACGGTGAATTCTTTTTACCTGAATCGATGAAGTGAAGGACCAATTGGTCACCATTGGAACTGAGGTTGAATATCATGAGTTAGAATTTGTGTCCCTTCAATGTATTTCTCCTTCTTGGGAACCTTTTGTTCATGGTATTTTTTCTTAGAAAAATATATTGGATTTCACAAATCTTTGGGTATATCTTATGCAGGAGGAAATCAAATTGTAGTCTTGTTTGGAGAAACAAGTAGAAGTATATGCTATTGGTCTCATTAAGAAGGTGAATAAGGGTAGAAATAAATGATTCAAGATGAAGGATGGGATAGATACATTGAGGAAGCATTTAAGTAAGGTCATGTGCTTTTGATGTTGAGAGACAAGACACTATGTAGGATAATGTTCATTGAAGAAGGGAAATGGCATGAAGTAGGTCATGGTTGGGACTATAGTAGGGGTATAGGAAATTACATCTCAAGTTGAGATGACCTTGTCCATGGATTCTTGTTTATCTACTAATATTATGTCTAGTGTTGGATGGTATCTAGACAACAGAGCTGCAATAACATGGAATATGATAGATCACTATTCAATAGGATTCATGAGCAAGAGGGAGGCATGGTTATGGAGATTGGTTATGATTCCACATGCATTGTAAAAGGATTTGGCTCCACTCATTCTAGATTCCTTTGGGTAATCTTCTTGATCCGAGTGATATTTTATGTGTTATAGATTTGAAGAAAAAACTAAAGTTAATTTTATTATATGACAATATATTGGAGAATTGCCTTTGAGGGAAACTAATTCACCATTAGTAATTCTAGTATAGTAATTCCAAGGAATTCATCTATAGCGATGAGAGAGGGTGGCCTTTTTAGGTACTTGTTGATCCAGTGGAACTTAACGAGTGTTGTGGGAAAAAACTTCATAACGACTAGGGAAGCTCACCAACATAATAGGGTAAGTGAAACCTGATCCTATGGATTTTCTTATAGGTATATTGGACACATAAAAGTATACTTTAACCACTATTCAAGGCTAAACAATAGGAAAACAAAAATAGAAAGTGTCGTAAAGGAGATGAGATAAACGTTTTCGACGGTTGATCCTCGCTACTCCTACTTCGCTCCTTGATTTGTTCCTATGCGACTATCTAAGACCTGTAACAATGCCAAGTACCTTACTCACAAGATTTTAACCTTAATGAAAGACTTAAAAAAGGAAAAAAAACACACTTGTTATAGCCCAAAATGACACATCTCTACCTATGACCACTTTCCCATGATTCCGTCGCATGTCAACATTTCCATGACGACACTTCATGAAAGTCACTAAAAAACACCTATATTGGAGGACCCATGTCTTGAGTTTTGTAACTCCATTTGACCTCATCTCTACACCATTGGAAAGGTATTTCAGTTAGATAAAACTTTCCAGAAGACACCAAAGTCTGAAAATGCCCAGAAATACCCTTAAAATGCGTTTTTTGTCCATTCATGACTTTCCTTAAGGCAAAGTCGCGAATGCCTCCTAAATATTTGCGAGTTGCTCTCTTACATACTCACGAATACAAAAAGTTTCTTATATTCACGACTTTATATATTGGCAACCCGTGGATGATTCATGACTATTCAGTTATACAACCCGCGGATTCTTGTATTTGTGACTTTCTGTATTAGCAACCCGCGGATGATTCACGACTGTCCAGTGGTGCGACCCGCGAATACCTTTTAAAAATGTCAAAAACTAGTCGTTTAAATTTCGGTTAGTTTGGGTAGTTATGCAACTGATTTCTTCAGTTGTAACCACTTTGTCTTTGCCCCTAACTCTTCCTTAACCATATAAATAGAGGTAGGGAGGTCCATGAGAGGAGACTTGAATTTCTGCATTGTTATGCTGGAGGAATCGGGACTCTCTTTGCCCACACCTTTGCCTTGGAGGTCTTCCCCTTGTGTTGCAGAGCTTGGAGGCTGAGTTCTTTGGAGAAGAGAAGTAGCAGAACCAGATCAAGGTTTTATGAGGTGCCAAACTTGAAGAGAAGGTATACTTGTACTTGTTTTCAAGATTAATAAAGATGTGATGTCCTTCTTCTTCCCAAATCATTGTTCAATGTGTGATTGAATTTCTGTTTATGATCATATGATGATGCTATTCAAATTATCAGTTCATGTTTATTTGATTATCATTGTTCTATATGTGGTCATAATGGTTTGAGGAAGGTATAAATTGTTTTGCAAGTCTCTTGGAGCGAGAGAAGCAAGAAGAGGATTGAAGAGAAAGCTTGGACCAGCCTTCAGTTTATCAGGTGTGGACCTTTCTTATCTCTGATCTTGCTTATATATGCTTGCTGAACATTGTGCATCTCTCTTTCAACCCCAGTATGTTGATGGCCTCTTAAACCCTAGCCATAGGATACTTTCCTTTACAACAGAACTGGCGACTCCGTTGGGGAGAGCCTTGTCTGTTTGGGGTTTCTCTTGATTTCCTTCAGTGTTTTGCATTGTTTTAGGTCCTTCTTTCCACTTAGGAACACTTTATAAATCTGATAGCACACCTCCCCTGCCTCAAGGCAGTTTTTGACCTTTTTGGGAGTTTTTCCACCCATACCCGTGTGCCCCTAAAACAGTGTTTTTTCCTCATTGGTGTTCTTTCTACTGTTGTGGGCTGTTTGGTAGGTATTTTGGTGTCCTCTATAGGTGCATGGCTCTAGGGAGTTAGTGTTATCCCTTTTGGCTGTTCTTTATCTATGTGGTAATCCCTTTTGTAGCATTAGGGTTTTCTCTTTGCTCTTTCCCCCACCTCCTTTGCTTGGTTTGATTTTTGGCTTATGTTTCTGGTCAGCCTCTGTTAGTGATCTTTGTTTGAGTTCAGAAGCTTGTTGGTGTTGATTTCCTTCTTCTTTTGTTGGTTAACTTCACCATGCCAAAGTATTTGACTTGTCTTTTATGCAAGCCTTCCTTCCAAGTAGGGTTTATACTGACTTTAGGGCATTCTAGAGTTTGTTTGGTGGTTGTATAGCAAAGTTCCTTCTGCTTTGTTCTTATTATCTACATACTTTGCTTTGTAGGTAGTTTTATTTTGCATTTATAAAAGAAAATTAAAAATAACATATACTTGTTTTTGCTACTTGCCCCCCCTCACCTCCTTCTTTGGCTTGACCTTGTTGGAGAAGGTACTGAGCAGCCTTTGTTTGTAGGTTTAGATTGATACTTGGGACTTCTTGACCTTTGTTTATGTCAGTCTTTTTGCTCAGTCTCTTCATTCCAAAGTTGTTGGCTTGCTTACCTTTGTAATCCTTCTTTTCAAGAGAGGTTGATATCTAACTTTAGGGAAACCTAGGGTTTGTTTTTGGGGTATAGATTAGTTGTCTATTTGCTTTGCTTATAGTAATTGCTTGCATTAGTTGATAGGCTGATTTTTCTTTTGCATTTATAAAAGAAAAATACAAAAACACATGTTTGCTTTATATGCATGTAGATTAGGTTTTTAGTCTAGATTGCATGGCATATCATTGTTTTTGAAAAAATATATAAAAAAGAATTTGATCTTTTTTGGCTTTCAAGTTTTCTATTTGAAAAATAAAGAGAATAGTTTTTGGTTTTTGCATTTCATATCTCTTTGCTTAGTCATTTTGTTTCAACTTTGAGTCGAAACACCACATAAGTTTCATGCCATTTACCCTCTGACTAAAAACAACCCTTAAAATAAACGATATAATTTTAAAAAATTATTAGGAAGTTTTATTTTATAGGGTCATACACCAACTAGCTTAGGCTAGACTTGTGGGATAGGGAGTTTAAACTCCCCACAAGTGTTAAATTTCAAACTTAGTTGGCCTATCACTAGGTAAATCCTTTTCTACTTTGATTGTATCTGGGAAGCTCCTTTCAAACGAGAGTTAAGCATGAGGCCGCGTGGAGGCTTGGACAGAGGAGATAACCCTCTGAATCCTTGTCAAAACGTAACTCAGGACTTTTACGCATCTGGAGATTTTGTCCTAGATAGAGTTTTGGGCTCAGCTACCCTGCCCATGCGTACGAGTCTGGCTTGTGACTGTCCCCCCAGATTGTTAATATAGTTAAGGTAGCCTTTAGTCTCTTTGACATCTAGGGTTCATACACAGGTACACCGGTAGGTTATTTCTGGTTGACCTTGGACGGACTTGGAAGGTAACCCCGGTAGAAAGTGTGGGAGGGCGGTGGGTGATTCCTCCGCTTGTGCCTAAGAACATTGATAGGGACGCCAAGTAACTGTCTATCAGCTTTCTTCTGTAAAGTATATCTTATACTTGTTTGTCTGTCTAGCTTTAGGAATTTTTTAGTGAGTGCTGTGTGGTTTGTCTGTACTTAGTGTGCCTTTAGGTGTGTGCTTTGTAATTTTGGTTGCCTATCAACCTCAGAATTTGTCTCCTAGTTTGAAACTATGGCTAACACCCCTTTGAACACCAACCAAGATATCCCCATGCTGGGAACTCCTTGTACTATTCCTCTCACGGGGAATGTTGGTATTCCCTTGATGACCACCTTGGATCTTCCTGGATTCACCCTAGGGCTACCGGTGTGGTTGTTTCCCACTCCAACTGTCCTGAATGCTCCTGATGCTTCTCAAGTAAGCTCCTTATATCAAGGGCATCAAAACACTACTCCCCCTTCACCTGTAGTTGATTCTCCTCCTCCTTCTACCTCATGCGGTGAAAGTACTGATACTAGTAACCGACAGTTAAAAAGGAGTAAAAGAAGGAGGAATAGGAAGAAGGCACATAAGCAAGGGGGAACCCGTTCAACCTCTGCAAGTCAAGTTGAACCTCATCACCCAGCCTCTGTTGTTCATGCTGGGGGCACCCATCCAACCTCTGTAGGCCATGTTGGATCTAAGCACTCAACCTCTGCAAGTCAAGTTGATCTTCACAATCCAGCCTCTATTGATCATGCTGGTGGGATCCTTCCAACCTTTCTAGATCATGTTGGATCCAGTCACTTAGCCTCTGCAGTGCATGCTGAGGACACCCATTCAACCTCTATTGTTCAAGTTGAACCTCCTCATCCAACCTCTGCAAGTCATGTTGGATCCATCCATCCAGCCTCTGTGGTTCATGCTGGTGGGATCCTTCCAACCTTTCCAGGTCATGTCGGATCCAATCACTCAGCCTCTACAGTGCATGCTGAGGGTACCCGTTCAACCTCTGTTGTTCAAGTTGAACCTCTCCACCCAACCTTTGTTGTTCATGCTGGGGGCACACACTCAACTGCTGAAAAGCTCTTTGATCCTAACCACTCAGCCTCTGTTGTTCATGTTGGTGGTGCCTGTCCAACCTCTACAAGTCATGTTGGATCCAGTCTCTTAGCCTCTGCAAGTCATGCTAGGGGTAGTCTCTCAGCCTCTGTGGTTCATGCTAAAGACAATCCGTCAGCCACTACGATTCATGTTGAAACTATTGCAAAGACTACCAGTTCAAAACACAAGCCCAAGTTTCCTTGTAAGCTTTGTGAAGGAGACCACCTTACTTATACATGCCCTTCTATCGCGGAGGTGCGAAGAGTTTGGATTCATGGTCATCTTGTTTTTGAACATTCTAAATATTTTCAACAACCAGCCTCTCTTAGTGAGGTTGGACCCAGTCACCCAGCCTCTGTAGTTCTTGCTGGGGGCAAACTCTCATCCTCTGCAAGTCATGTTGAGAGCAAACAGTCATCCACTGCTAATCATGTTGACACCGTTGAGAAAACTGGTCGTTTGAAGTGCAAACTTAAGTTCCCTTGTATGCTATGCGAGGGAGATCATCTTACTAAACTATGCCCTGCTATCGCAGAGTTGAGAAGAGTGTGGTCCAAGAATCAAGAATTTCCTTCTCAAGAACAACCTATAGTTTCTCAGCAACCTACTCAACCTTTGGTTGATCAAGTGGTCAAACCAATCTCAGATTTGGTTGATCCCACTCTTCTTTCAGAGAGTGATCTTGATGTGATTGAACCAATGTCATCTTTGGTCAATCCCACTCTCCCTTTGGAGAGTGACTTTCACGAAGCGGTTGAATCGATTCCATTATCGATCAATCCCACTCTTCCTTTGGAGAGTGAAGTGTCTACTAGTCACATTTTCTTCACCACCAGTTCAGAACTTACTGAACAAGGGAGCACTGAACTTGTTTCGGATCAACCCCCAACAAGCCCTCAGATTGATTCCTTTGATTGGGATAGCCTAGTTGAGCCATGCCTTCCTTCTAATGCACCTTTCCAGATAAAGGTCAAAGTTGAACCAGATACGATTGCTCGTTGTATTGTTGATGAAGGAGCCTCATTTAGTATCTTGTCTGCTCGTGCTTGGCGAGGCATGGGATCTCCCAGCCTTGTGTCGACTGCTAGTCAGCTACTGGCGTTTGATAGAAGAACTTGTATAGCCTTGGGAATTCTTGCTCAAACACCTGTTACTTTGGGTGGAAAGACCGTCTTAGTTGACTTCATGGTGATAGAAGACCCCTTGGACTTTAATATGCTCCTTGGGCGTGATTATGTCTATGCCATGCAAGCTGTGGTGTCAACATTCTTTTGTGTGATGTACTTTAATCATGGCGAAGAAATTTTCACTATCGATAATTTGGATTTTCTTGATCCGTCTCCTAACCCGACTAGAGACCAGGTCTTTCCTTTATTGATTCCCAGTGTTTCTGTAGACACTTCCCTGCCCTAGGTGAACTATGTGGCCTCTTGTTCTTTGTGTTCAATTGCTACTGAGAAGAAACCTCTATTTTCATGCTTACCTTCTTGGGACTTGGTCCCACCAGTTGAACATGTGAGTCATCCTATACAGACCATGGAGCCTGCTCTCCACTCTGTCAATCCATTTGAAAGTTTAGACATGTGTCCTATCTCGGATAATCTCCTTCCTTTGGATGAAGTCTTCCTAGAGTATTTGATATAGTCTGACCTTCTTTTGGATGTTGGTTCAGTTGTGACTAAGTCTAACCCTGATTTGCCTAGTAAGTCTGACCTTTCTTCTTATGTTGGTCTTGTTGAGTCTCTTGACTCTTCCTTTGAACAGTAAGTCAGTGATCCTGATGAGTTTGATTTTTCTTATGAATTTTTCAACTCTTGTGATATTGAGTTTGTTCCTACAGACTCTATCCCCCTTGTTGTTTTTTTCTCTCCTTCTGAGGTTGATCTTATTGATTATAAACCCTCGAGCCTTGGTTCTATAGAATTTTCTTCAGTTGATTCTGCCTTGAATTTACCTTTTATAGAAGATAGAAAAGTCACACGTGTTTTTGCCAAAGTGACCCGCATTGGATCATTTCTTCTGAATATGATACTGATGTTGTTGTTTCTTGGAGACAGGATTCTTAGTTGGATTCACAACTATTTACTGGCCTCACCTTGTGCTTCAAGTTGTAATTGCATTTGCATGTATCCTGCTCGCGCTTTTGAGCCTGATGTTGGCTTCCACGCTTTTAGCTCATTGTATAAGCCCTCATCTTTGCTCTCATCGTCGCTAAGCCTTGTATCATTTTTCCTTTGCAACTTGACACCCTTTACCTTGAGGAGATGTTCCTCGAGTGTCCTTATCTTGCTCGCTTTCCTTGCATTATGCATAGGTTTGTTCCTTGCGCTTGGAACTAGTTCCACCCGCTTATGACACTCGTCTCCTCGCATTTAGAGCATTCTTTTTGCTCTCCTTCGAGCTCGTTAAAAACAGTAAGGAGGTCGCGAGTTGACTTTTCCGGACTCGTTAAAAATTCACTGGAAATATTTTGAGTTTCTTTAGGCCCAAGTATGACTCCTAAAAATAGACTTGATTGCCGAGTAAACTTGTCCATTCAGGCTCGTTAAGAATATGTGAATGGGCATCCACATTGGTGGTAGGTTATCTCTTTCTCGGACCATGTGGAATAATACAAGAAAGGATCCCTCTCTTTTCTTTTTGAATTGAGAAGAGTATTCTCAGGCATAGGTTTATCTCTTTTCCGGACCTGAGGGACTAAACTTATGGAAAAGGAACCCCCGGTATGAGCTTATTTTTCTCTTTTTCATGCTCTGGACCAAAACATGAAAAAGATTCTGAGTGTACTTTATGTCTTTGTCATGCTCATTAAACCCTAAAGAACAAAGCATCGAGTTTCTTGTTGTAAGCTCCATTTCTCGTAATCAAATGGATCTTTCCGAGTGATCTTGCCTTCCTTCACACTCGTAAAACTCAGGCTATATGCTGCTTTTGAAGGAGTGTTGGGTAGGTGGTAATTTAACCTTTTTCGGACCTTCCTGACTAAGTACGAAAAAGGTGTGCCTTTTCTTCTTCAGAAGTTAAGAGAGTTCTTCTTTGGTATGTTTTATACTTTTTCAGCCTCAGGAGACTAAATTGTACGAAGAAGCACCCCCCTGGAGTCTTCTTTGGAGTTTTCAGACTCTCTAAACTATGAAAACACCATCGAGCATGTACTAGTTCGGGCTCGTAAAATCCACGAATCAGTGCTTTATCAAGCATTCTTCTCTCTTTTCTTCGAGCTTTCCAAAAATGAAGATGGTCCTGAGTTTGCTTTCTTGGACTCGTTAAACCTTTACAAGAAAGAGGGGAAGGGAAGTTCATTCACATGTTTTTTACATCATGACAGCAAGTCTTGTTTCCTTGAACAAAGCACCAGTTTTGAGTCTCTCAACAGTTGGGTCCTAGTATTTTGACCTTATCCTGATTCAGAGTTTTTTACTCCTTCAGTTGGTCTCTTTTCCAATTATATGGGGAATCTGTCAATGTTTCCTATATTGTCGATTTGTTTCATTGGTCCTATTTTGTGTCAAAATCTTCCCAAGTCACTTTTGTGTCATTCTCACTGTTCAAGGATTAAACCTTTGTCAGCCATTCTGCAGTTGTCTTGACCCTTTGTGTCAGCCATTCCCTGGTATCAGTTCATTACATCATGTCTTCAGAGTTCCTTGTCATGAAATTCAGTACCAATTCCAGATCCCATTAGTCTTTGACTTACCTCGTGTTGGATGCTGAAGGATACCTTAATTCCTTCCTTCCAACGGATCTCTTCCTATCGATTGCAACACATCTTGCTCTGGGGATGAGATTTCGAGTTTTATGACAGTACCTTGGGGATTGTTGTCATCAATGGCAATTTCCCTCACTATTGGGTAGTGGGAATACCTTAATGTCTCCTACTCAATGGATTCTTCAAGTGTTCGACTTCAAGTCCTTGTAATCACACTTGTTAGAATGTACTAGGTACCTTGGGGACCATTTTCATTAATGGTGGTTTCCCTCGCATTTGTTAACGGTTTTCATTATTGACCGGTAATCAAATGACTTTCTCCATGTTTGAATTCAGCTCCTTTATTCACATGGTTAGGATTTGTACCTTTTTTGGGCGGTTTGGATTGAAGACCTTGGGCCGACAGTAGCATCCTCATTTTTTGCTATTGCTCGAGTTGCGCAAGACCTTGTTATACTTTATATGACATTTTGCTGAGACATAGATCCACCTTGTATTTTTGTGGCTATGATCGATTGTTGAGCATGGATCCACCTTGTTCATTTGTGGCCATGGCTCCTTTAGATTTGATATGGCGCCTTTTTGCATATTGAGCGACCATGATAGTTTCATCAGTTATACATATGTTGAATCCGCCTTTATCTTTATGGTGATGTTTTGTATATGGATGTGTATGTCCCAGAGATCAGTTTTTCTGACATTTATCTCTCTTACAGGTACCTTCACTTGAGCCTTTTGATCTTGGATTCTTTGCTTTCTCCATACTCAGCTGTTTCATTTATAATGTATTTTGGCTATCATATTCCCCTCTAACCTCACACATTAGGGGGCATCTGTTATAGCTCAAAATGAAACATCTCTGCCTATGACCACTTTCCCATGATTCCGTCGCATGTCGACATTTCCATGACGACACTTCATGAAAGTCACTGAAAAACACCTATCTTGGAGGACCCATATCTTGAGTTCTGTAACTCCGTTTGACCTCATCTCTACACCATTGGAAAGGTATTTCAGTTAGATAAAACTTTCCAGAAGACACCAAAGTCTGAAAATGCCCAAAAATATCCTTAAAATGCGTTTTTTGTCCATTCACGACTTTCCTCAAGGCAAAGTCGCGAATGCCTCCTAAATATTCGCGAGTTGCGCTCTTACATACTCGCGAATACAAAAAGTTGCTTATATTCGTGACTTTATATATTGGAAACCCGGGGATGATTCGTGACTATTCAGTTATACAACCCATGGATTCTTGTATTCGCGACTTTCTGTATTAGCAACCCGCGGATGATTCGCGACTGTCCAGTGGTGCGACCCACGAATACCTTTTAAAAATGTCAAAAACTAGTCGTTTAAATTTCGGTTAGTTTGGGTAGTTATGCAACTGACTTCTTTAGTTGTAACCACTTTGTCTTTGCCCCTAACTCTTCCTTAACCATATAAATAGAGGTAGGGAGGTCCATGAGAGGAGACTTGAATTTCTGCATTGTTATGCTGGAGGAATTGGGACTCTCTTTGCCCACACCTTTGCCCTGGAGGTATTCCCCTTGTGTTGCAGAGCTTGGAGGATGAGTTCTTTGGAGAAGAGAAGCAGCAGAACCAGATCAAGGTTTCGTGAGGTTCCAAACTTGAAGAGAAGGTATACTTGTACTTTTTTTCAAGATTAGTAAAGATGTGATGTCCTTCTTCTTCCCAAATCATTGTTCAATGTGTGATTGAATTTTTGTTTATGATCATATGATGATGCTATTCAGATTATCAGTTCATGTTTATTTGATTATCATTGTTCTATATGTGGTCATAATGGTTTGAGGAAGGTAGAACTTGTTTTGCAAGTCTCTTGGAGCGAGAGGAGCAAGAAGAGGATTGAAGAGAAAGCTTGGACCAGCCTTCAATTTATCAGGTGTGGACCTTTCTTATCTCTGATCTTGCTTATATATGCTTGCTGAACATTGTGCATCTCTCTTTCAACCCCAGTATGTTGATGGCCTCTTAAACCCTATCCATAGGATACTTTCCTTTACAACAACACTGGTATTCTATCTAGATTTATCGATATTCTTGTAGATTATAAGGAACTTTCAAATAATTAATGATTGAAAATATTACACTTGTGTATGGGGAAGGGAAAGATAGAAAATTTCATTAATGAAATAAAGTACTACAATCAATTACCTTTATTTCTATTTGGAACCTTTCAAACACAATGATCAAGCTCCTTTGTTGTTGAATACTTGTAATCTTGCATCCACTACTCCAAATGTGCATTTAATGGAAGTCATATAGGGATGATGACTCCAACACTTGAGGAAATGGTAGGGTCACTATGGGAATGAAGGGGGTCAATTAGTTTAACAAAGTGGCAAGATTCCTGCAACATAACAATGGGATCGATGAGCCCCTCGGTTGGAAAATCTAATCTCATTTTATTGCACATTTGAGATAGTTGCGATGATTTCCAAATAGGTAAGGAGGTTGTAACCGAGACCAACTATCCAAAAACTGTCATAACTTTCACTTTTTTTGAATTTATATTTTTTGGTCATTTTTGTAGGCACCTGCTCAAGATAAACATGCATGGAACGTACCTTTCTAGATACAAATGTGCATGGGGTCTCATTTTTGTTTGCAACTTGCTTATTTCAAGGGGAAATGAGTTGGTATTTATTCAAAGGGTTGTGGCCATCATATAAGGTTAAATTAGGGACTCTTCCACTATAATAAGTTTGTGATTATGATCAGACATGGAAACTTAGGTGTTGTATTCATATACCATCTCCATAGACAAGGAAGTGCTGATTTGTGCTATAACAGATGCCCCCTAATGTGTGAGGTCATAAGGGGAGTTGATGGGAAAAATACATTAAAATTTCAAATAGAGGGAGTGAGGTGAATTCAAGGCCAAGGTTCTTGATCATTGGTCCAAAGAGGTACTTGAAATACAGATAAAGGTGGTAGAAATTGCTCTTCCCTAAGGCAAACATATCCATGCTCAAATGTGATAGAACATGGTTGCTAAATCAAGTACGTTGTGGATACATGACATATAATAAATGTAAAACCATGGCCATGAAAGGAGTAGATAATGGATCCATGTGGTATATATAATGTGGGATCAAGGCCACGATAATGATACATAATGGATCCATGTCAATCAAGAGATCATAGCCACAAACAAATACAAAGTGGATCTATGTATCAGCATGAGTGAAGTTGGTATTCCTATTGGTATAATGTAAAATGATGAATTGTACAGTATTGTGAAACTTGGGAAATAACAAAATATGGGAATTCTATTGTTGGCCCAAGATCTTCCATCCAAACTACCTAAAGGTACAAATCCTACCCATGTGAATGAATGAGCTAAAGCCAAACATGGAGGACACCGTTTGATTATCGTTCATTGATGTATATCTCTAACAAATGTGAAGCATCCCACTAATGATGATCATGGGAACAAGAACCAAGGTACCTAGTATATTCTAGCGAGTGTAAATATATGTCTTGGATTTTAACACTTGCAAAATCTATCAAGCAAGAGACATTGATGTATTCCCACTTCCCAATAGTGAGGGAACTTGCCACTAATGACTACAAGCCCCAAGATACTACAAACACTATAGATCCCATTCCTAGAGCATGATGTGTTGAGGTCAATGGGAAGAGATATGTTGGAAGGGAGGAATTAGGGCATCCTCCTTCAGCTAACATGAGGTAATATTAGGAATTTATTTGACTTGAAAAAAGGAATTGGACAAAGATTTGTAGAATGAACCACCAAGTATGTCTCTTGCATGCACCAAATGTAAATAATGCACAAAAGAAACCCTTTGAGAAACAACCAATACTGAAAGTTGTTGACGGAGGGGGGGAGTTACACTAATGATGAAAATGGAATCCAAGGTAGAGCACAAATCCCAAAATGTAAATAGAGGTCTTGACCTCAAACATTAGAGAAACCACCCAATCAACCACAAATGGTAAATGTCATCTGTTGAGTGTAAGATAACTACCAATGATGAAAAAATGCCTAGGGTGCTACTACTATGGGTCAAAATCTAAGATAAAATGAGTCGTTGTTGATGAGACATGACCCTCTAGTGCTAAGTCAATGGGAACCTTCCACATAAGAACAAGTACAAACAATAATTTTGATGAGACATGTTGAGAACGACATGTCACTAGGGAATGGACGACATACAAGGTCAATAAAATTGAGGAATGGCTGACACAGGATAAGATGGCCCTTGAATAGTGAGCATGACATATTGATGACTGGGGAAAAAATTGATAGAAAGGGATCAATGACATAAATTTGCAATGTAGGAGACATTAACAAGTTCTACATATGATTGGAAAAGTAACCAATTGGAGGACTACAAACTCAGAGTCCATGGTTCAAATCCTAAGGCCATAGTAGAACCCAGCTTGTTGAGAAGACTCAAAATTGGTGCTTTCTTCAAGGATAATTTGACCTCCTACCAATACATAACAGAAATTTGAAAATTTTACCCCCTCTCTCCTTTTAAAACATTTAATTTTTGTCTTTTCATATTATAAATCCTAAAAATGAATAAAAAAATGCTATAATACAATGAAGAAGATGAGTGTCACATGACGTGCAAAAAGGAACATACTTATGAAAAAAATGTAAAAAGTGATGTGTAGGATGTGTACACTCTTGAAGCATGACTTCTTTGGTAAGGGCTACACGAAATGGATACAATAGTAGAAATGTCAAGCAACATAATGCATAAGCGATAAGAAATTGAATGGAAAATTGCAAAAGGCATTAAACTCAAAAGCGCAAGCAATGGAATGCAATGCAAAAACACAAATGAAATTTTTTTAGATTCCCCCACATGTAATGGCCATAATAAGATTAAGGAGTCATGCCATTACTACAAAAAAGGGATTTAGTGATGCACAAAAAATGTCCCCATAACCTCATTGGTGATGGTCAAAAGGGCCCTTGTCATGAAAAACTGAGCGTCCTCAAAGGCATCATTGTAAAAAGTAAAGCTTTTTCAGTACCAATGAAGGTATGTCACCAATAATAATTATTGTGATGTTTAGTGATTGTCACCATTTCTTATGAACAATAGTGATTTTTGGTGACAAATATTTACCAACCCTCGCTATTTATGCATTTATGGTGATGGTCAGTGACTGTCACTAATTCCTATGAACGATAGTGACTTTTAATGACGGACCTTTAATGACCCTCACTACAGATGCATATATATGGACAATCAATGAGCATATGTCACCAATATTCCTTATTGTGGCATCCGGTGACTGTTACCATTTCCAGACTTATGGTGATGGACATTTAATGACCCTCACAATTTATCCATTTATGGTAACAGTCACTGACCATCACTAATTCCTATGAACAAGAGTGACTTTTAATGACCCTCACTATTGATCCATATATGTGGATGGTCAATGAGTGTCACAATTTCCTATGAACAATAGAAACTTATGTTGATGGGCTTTTAATGACCCTCATTATTGATGACATTTATATCATATTAATGGTGATATGCCCTACGAGATCATCACCACTTATAGTCATTTGAATTATTTTTAGCAATGTGTGATAAAGGACCATTGCCATCGCCATATTTTTGCAATAAAGCTTCATATGTTTTGGATTGGGTAATTGAGTTGGCAATCTCCTTCTTGTGCATCCTAATTTGACAATTAAGAACAATGAAAACGGTTTTTAAAGTGCTTTGATAAAGTATGAATAAAATAATTTATTTAGGTCAAACATGTGACTTACCCTATCCATGGATCAACTTCATCTGTGTGAAATAGAACCCACCGACGGCCTTGAGTCTATGGCATCATATAACAATGCATCAACCCCTTTACAATGATTGGCAAATCTAATGAGGAGCATGTTGGACACAATGGTCACACTGAGAGGGGGGCGAATTAGTGTGAAGGAAATTTAACCCTTTCTCACTTCTTATCATCAACACTAATCAATATTAACAAGAGTTCATCATATCATATGACTGAGTAGATCATCATATCATTAACATGCCATTAATTCATCATCAAAACATAAAGCATAACAAGAAACACGTCACATAAGGAACACCATATTTGTATGAAAATTGATTTGTATTATGTTTATATGAGGTACATGGAAGACGAACAATCTTTGAGATTACATCAGTACCAACTGATACAAAGAGCACCAACTCTCAATCGAAGACCTAACCTGGTTTTCTCAATATCGACTAAGAAGAGGGGAGGAGTCAAATCCTTAAGTGCAAGAAACAACTTGTAATGTGATGTCTATCTATCACTATCCCAATCACAACTCAATCAATTTCCAAGTAAACTGATCATATCCAAGAATCCTACCATAGTCACATCTGCCCCATCATTGTCATAATATATCACTGGTATCACTATCCTGCCATATGTCATGTCAAGTCAAGTTAAATGTCATGCTATCATTGTCATTGTCATGTTAAGATATCAAGCCAAGCCAACTATCACTGATAAGTCAAACTATCATTGTCACTACCAAGGGTTGTTAACAATCAAGTCACATCTAAACTTTGAACTTGTCCAATTGTAAGTACCTAAGGCTTCCTAATCAAAGTAACTATTACTATCAAGTTGTCACTTTTGAGGTTGTCGTAAGTTAAGTCAATATTTCACGGTCAACTCAAACTCAAGGTTGTTACTATCTTTTTTTTGTGGCCTTATAATGTCTAAGGCAATCTTCAATTCATTCCAAGGCTATTCCAAGGTGTCCTTAATATGTGCATCAAATTCCAAGCCCAAATCTTTACCTATCTTGTCTTAACAAAATCATTTCTAGCTCATTGATTGTCCTTAGAACTCGAATTGTGTAAATAGATGATGTTGTTGTTTCCTTTTGACTTGAACTTTCACTCAGGACTTCAGATGTATGGCTGCTATTTTCTGTGGCTACCAAAACGAGCCTTAGATCCGGTTCATGTTGTTGTAGTTAACCAAAGATCCGGTTCATGTTGTTGTAGTTAACCAAGATCAGAGTTGATTAAGATTCATCTGTGGTTGCCTTATGCCCCTCTAATTTGTTGTCACCTTGTGCATGTTGCTCCTGTAGCTTCCATCACGAAAATAGAACTAGATATAACTTTTGAATTATGTTCTTCCCTCTACTCCAAGTGTTCACTGTCTCAATTCGAACTTAAACCACTCTTAAAAACTTTGGTCTGCGTACTGGTCTGCACTACTGTTATCTTTCTTCTAACTTGTACTTCAAGCTTTCATACACCTGTAGATTCATCAGAGATCATAACTATATCTTGCTCAGCTACATTTCTGTATACCGGAATTCATAATGCACCAATAAACAACAACCTGATTCAGAGATCCTGAGTTATTTCATACCACTAAACTCGGAGATAAAAATAAAACTTTTCAATTTTGCACACATTGGATGAATGAATGGCTAGGAATATATAGTAATCAACGTGGAAATTAAACAAGTGTTGTTAGCCGACTTATATTATTTGAATTTTTTATTCAATAAAATTTTATGGGATCTTACTTCTTGTTCTATTTTAAAATGAGTTTTAACCCGTCATTTTAGCAACATTCCACGTCGAAGATAACATGGTGAGTTGGACGACCTTCCTCGTATAAATTTTATCATTCTTTTTTATTCTCTTTTGATTACTTCAAACTGGGTCGACTTCTCCATCAAGTAGATGTTTTATTACCTAGTCTTTGGGATTCAAATTTTAAAACTAAAAAATATTTTATCTAATGAGAAAAAGCCACGTCAAGGGCTGGAAGCTTGCTTGTCAGAGGACACGTGGGTCAAAGGACAAAATCCCCACAACGATGTCTTCTTCAAAAGAGGGCTTAAATGTGACCAATCAATTTTATTTATCTTTCCTTGAAATACAAGAGGCATACCTTTCAACGTGAAACATTGCTGGCATGTCTCATTAAATAAATTTATGAAATTGTTCAACAAATGACCACAATATGGGTCATTTGGGTCAATCATAAATGGTGAAGAAGCTATGTTCATTTTTACCTTGTTTACTTTCCTATAAAAAAAACTCAACACTCCAAGAGATAAGAGTTTGAGGGATTCTTCAAAGATGCAAGGGCTTGATTAAGACACCATAGCTAATGTTCATGCATCAAGGGCTTTACTAAGACCTCAAGGGCTCCAAAGGCACCAAAGACCCCAAACATAAGAGTAATAAAGACCACATCACTAATCGCAAAGGTTCCAAGGAGTTCTTCAAATCATCACATCATCATCTCAAGCAAAAAGGATTATGATACAAAAAAAAAGATTCAAAAACTTCTTCAAAGGCATCATCAAAGACATGCACGAGATACATACCATGTGCATTTATTATGCGCTTGGCCTCCTTACCAAGTACACATACAAGGTCATCATCATATGATGTAATTCATCATGTATTTTCTCAAGTGGCAACGATATCATGACAAAACATCATACATCATAGGTATGACCATACCATCAAATACAACCACCAATGCAAATGCCAAGGTTCATCATACCACCATATGTGTGGGTTCCAAAACCCAAGCCTCCAAAGCATATCATGTCATGTCCAAGTGCTCCAAAACCCAAGCTACCACATGTGAGGGTACTAGAATCATCCATACATGTCCAATGATCCATTTGATCATTGTGTGTGGGGAGAAGACTCCAACCTGTGCAAGAGACCCCGCAAGAAACATGAAGAGCATATGCTAATGTTCATGAACCAGTCCAAACCTATCCATCAAGTATGTCCACTGTAAGGGGCCTTGGTGGCATCAATGACAACTGAGAAGCCACTACAAGTCCCGTGTTGGTATCAATGACAATTGAGAAGCCACTACAAGTCCCTTGTTGGCATCAATGACAAATCAACCAAAAATACCCCCCTTTGTCATTGATGACAACAATTCACTGACTCCCCCTAAGATCATGCTCCCGCTTTCATTTGCTTCTCTCTCCCTTTGGCACCAATGGCAAAGGTTGGCCATGAATCATTCTCTCTCATCATTAAGTTATTGAATTTTAGCATTAGCATGAATTCTTTAAAATTTTGCAGACTATAAGATAATAAAAGGCAAGTGCAGTAGAAACATCAACGACATCACACACTAAACACAGTAGTTTTTCACGGGGAAACCTTTAAAGGAAAAAACCAAAAAAGAATTAGCAATTCATCTCTTAAATGAGATGACTTGAGTTTCTCATAATTCTGAGATGAATGTTCTTCAGTAATTTTCAAACCCTAATAGGTTTGATCCACATATCCAAAATTCACAAAAATATGATTTTACAGAAAGATCCAAATTAGGAATTCAAGCCCTAATTTCTCTCATCTGCCCAAGAACTACAGATCAACTTCTCGAAAATTTTCTTGCTGCCCGGATATGTACGGATCAGGATTCTCTAATTCCTGTAGTTGTCTGGATGCCCTAAATGTCTGTCTAAACATTTTGCTGCCCGGAACACCCTGTTGCTTCCTGAAACCCTGTTCTTCCTGCCCGAGCCCTGTCTGCCTACCCGGATCCTTCCCAAGCTTTGTCTGCCAGCCCAAAACCCTGCCCGAGCTTTACTTGCTTTCCTGAAACCCTTGTCAGTCTGCCCGAGTCTTTCTTCTTCCTATCGAAAGCATGTAGTAGGAAGACTAAGGCTACTTGGGGCTAGTGGCAGCTGTCGAGGGTGCTGGCAGTTGCTCGAGGGTGTTGGAAGCTTGCCCAAGCCCTGCTAAGGGCTTGTTATAGATGACAGAGGGCAGAGGGAGATGCCCAGAGAAGAGATATGGCCTACTTGTGAAGAGACCGTGGCATCCCGTGAGAATTCTGAAGGTATCGTGAGGGTTGTGAAGATACCCTAGTTCGTGAAGAGATATAAGATGTTGTTGTTGTTGTTCATCAAGGGTGAAACCCTAGTTTAGGGCTAGACTGCAAAAGAGTGGGTGCCCTAGCTAGAATCCTCCATGTTAGGGAATAACCACAAAATGTCCTTCTCCACAATGCCAACGAAAATATTCCTTGAGCAACTGTAAAATCAAGAGCAAATTGTGTGTAGCAAAATGAAATTGATTGATCTTCTTTTATAGCTTTTGAATCACCGGTAAGTGGACCAAAACTCAAAAGAACAAAATAATATTATTTTATTATTTTATCTTTTTGACTTTTACCTTTAGTGGTACTAAAGGTATTTTTGCACTTTCACTTTGACTCCTTAGTGATCGAAGGGTCCTTATGTATTTTTTACTTTTACCTTTAACCTTCTTCAAGTGCCCTGTGGTCAAAACAAGTGGTCAAGGTGGTCCTTCATCCTGTCTCAAAATACATCATCATAAATAGATAGAATTACTAATGTTTTTATCTCACAATCCATATGACACCAAGATCGGGTACTAGGTGTCTTAACTAAGGATAGCTAAGCCTTGGAGAAGATCATAAATCCCACGGATCGAGGGTGAGAGTATCTCACGTTCCCAAACCCGGTCTAGGGATTATAGTGATGTCCTGGTAAGAGACCAGCTGCCTCAGCCATAGGCTACATAATTTGACCCAAGGCCAAATACTTGGTAACAGACCAAGCGCCTTCATTCTCCCAGAGAATGACCCTCAGCCCTAGGTTGAGTCCCCTAGTACTAGACCAGGTCATCTTCCTAGTAACTAACTAGGTTCCTCCATTCAAAGAATGGCCACTTAGCTCTAGGTTGAGTCCCCTAGTGCCGGACTGGTTCCACAACCTGGTCCCTAACTAGATGTCTCCATTCAACAGAATGGCCACTCAACTCTAGGCTGAGTCCCCCAGTGCTAGACTAGTTCCACATCCCGGTCCCTGACCAGATGTGTCCATTCAATAGAATGGCCACTCAGCTCTAGGCTGAGTCCCCTAGTGTTGGAATGGTTCCACATCTTGGTCCTGGACCAAATGAGTCTTTAGGAGAATGGCTCTCGATGCTGCTCAAGAAAATCAACATAAGTCACCTCTAATTTCTGCCCTATCAATAAGCATAATTGTCCTCGTTCTCATGGCTGCAACCACGTTCCATACTACTCATAAAATATGCTCAACTATGTCAAAAACATCCGAATATTTAGCCATCATATTACTTTCTCACACACAACCCTTTAGGAAAGTCATATCCACTAAATGCAACAGTGATAGGTCTGAGCATTAACTTAATCAAGTCAGCTCTCTAACTTATTAAGCTCTACTCAAACTTCAGGTATCAACTTGTAATGAATACTTCATAATTTGTTGAAGGGAATCCCAATCTTGTCCTTCAAAAACACTTCAAAACAACTTGTAGATAAACTTCAAGTCTGCTCCAACGTATGTCCTAAAATGCTTCAGCAAAACTTCAAATTTGCCCATTACTGCTGTTCAAAATTCTCTTTGCAAGGTGATCTTAAATCTGCTGAAAAGGATTTTCAAAGTTGTCCTCAAATATATCACATAGAAGCCTCAGATCTATCCTTAAGATGGCTTTAAGTCTTTGCATATGTGCCAGGAATAGTCTTTCAAATCTTTCAAATATGCCAAGAAACAATCTTCATATCTGCAATAAATTTCTGACCCCAATCTCAACAAGAAATCTCCTTGGAGAATGTGACAAAGACGATCCAAATATTTGTCCTTAAACAAACCTTAGAGCATGATTCAAAATCCACTTTAAACTGTCATAAGTTTGCAAAAGGTGTACCTGAAAGATGTATAAATATTCAATCAATCCTAGTCCTTTAATAGGTACCTACAAATGTTTCACATAATTCTCAACTCTTTTCCTTCATCCTTGGAAACCTTTATTTGAAAGGAACCCTGATCCGCACTTTTCAATTCCTTAGAAGAATCTTATTGTTTCCTTCTAACTAAACCTATACTTTTTCAACCCAATCTTACTTATTCATGCCTTAATTCGAGCTAGATACTTCCCATTGATAGTTGCAGCTATTTTGGAAGTATTGAAAATTCAGAGCTTCTTCTTCTCATCATTGCATCTTTGTCTTTGCTCTCTTTGGCTGCAACACGATCGTGGAACCTATTTTTCTTCTTGGAGTAGTCATGAAATTTTATTTTCCACCTTTGAGTTCATCATTTTATTGAACTCAAGGAGCTATAAGGTCTTTAGGAGGCCTTAGAATGGACTTTCCATATTGTATTCATCTCCTCTGCAATGATCCATCTCTTCCATGTGCAATTGTCTAGTCTTCTTCAACCATATCTAAGGGTGTGTTGTTGCTGCAATTGCTTGCCCAATTTTTTTTGCATTTAAGGACCCCTCCTGCCATTTTTGTTTTAAAAGCATGCCTACTCTTGTTTCCCAACTCAGTTAATCCCTCCATGCATACTTAGTCTTTCCTAAAATCTCAAGCAGAAGATTTTTCCCTAATCCTGAAGTGTGATTCTGGTAAAAAAATACTTAGGCACGACCAAGAAACAATCCTTAACAAGAAAATCTTCTCTGATTTAAGATCAATGGCTGAGAATCTCTTCAATCAAGATCCAACGACAAGAAATGGCAGGAGCAGAAGTGCAGAGTCAGAGAGTGAAAGTTTGAACTTTGTAAAAGGTGGACGATCCGGCTTCCGATTTCTGCTTTCTGCAAAAGGAGGAAGCTGAAGGGCGGAGGTGGAAGTGGAAGATGCAAGTTTCGCTTATGAAAAGGTTACAAACCCGATTTCCGACTTCCGCATAGATCCAATGGTGCAAAGGTATTCCGCACAAATCGACGGTTAGGGAAAAAAAAAGCGGAAAGGGTCAAGTTTCGTTTGTAAAAACATTAGAGTCCCACTTTCCGCCTTCCATGATCCACAATCTGACAGCTAAGGATGAGTCCACACAGATCAATGGTGCAGAAAGAAGCATAAAAGGTTAAAGTTTGCTCATGACAAGTCAGAAACCCGACTTCCACCTTCTGCAGTTGTAAGATCTGATGGTCCAAAAGGTTTCCGTGCAAATCAATGACTCAGAAAGATGGAAAAGTAAAGGCAGAAACATAAAGGCAGAAGCAGAAAGTTAAGGTTTGGACCTTGTAAAATATTGGTATTTCACTTTCCAAAAAGCAGAAGTGGAAGGGAGAAAGCGAAAAGCTGGAGGCAAAAAGTTAGAATTTTGGTCGTGGAAAAGTTAGAGTCTCGCCTTCTGCCTTCCTCAGTCTCAGATCAATGGCCTAGAATTGTTGTGATCAGGATTGACGGCTAGGGATGAATCAGCGAAGGTCCAACGGTTCAGAAGGCTTCCACTTAGATCAACTATCCAGGGAAAAAGCGGAAGCGGAAGCGAAAATGTGTAGGTAGAAAAGTAGGTTTTAACTTGATAAATTTGATGAACCCATTTTCCGCTTTGTGGAAGGGCAGAGGCGGAAAGGAGTAGTCAAGGCTGCATGATCTGACGGTCCAAATCAGACCCGATCCATCTTTGATTTATATGAGACATTCTTTTTGTTTGGTTTGTGACTGTGAACCATCGGGGAAATTGAGAAATTTTCCTCCCAAAGCCTAAACTAATAAATTGGTTGGCATAATAGGGCGTTGGTCATTATCTATTTATGTTTGATAATCGAGTCATATCATTACATGGAAATGTTGTGAATTATGTGGTTCCTAGATCAGATATATCTCTCATGGTGTTTCTTGTATTTCATAGGTATTATCGTTCGACGAGTTAGGATGGGCAATTGCGAGATGCAGGAAATAAAGAAGCATGAAACAAAACACGTGGAGGCGCAACAACGTGACTTTTCCTTGAGACAACAAAATCAATTTCACAGGGAAAAGATGCAGGGAAAATAAAGGAGCATGTGTTTCCATCAGGGCGGGGCCTATGTAATTTGTTTTCTGAAATCGTTAGATTCATCTAGGTGGGCGAATAAGAAGCCTGGGAATCTCCTGGGTGATGGATAGAGATAGTATAAATAGGGGTTTAGAGCACCATAGAAAGGAATTTTTCCTGGTGAAAGAATTATGGACTATTGTTGTAAAAGAGCTACCTCTTTGCTAATAAAAAGGATCATTTTGCTGGAACAAAGGGCCTGCGTAGAGATTTAATTGGAATGTGAGGAATGCATAATGTATAAATATTTCTTCTTTCTTATGTACATCATACAATGATATTGTTCTAACCTCTTGGAACTATTTCCTTGGTCATGAATGTTTGTTGTTTGTATAAATGTTTGTATTGACAGGGTATAATAGTTTAATTATATTAGAGCTACATATGGTAGTCTTTTTGTTGTGAATTTTATTATGTGTTGGTACGACTATCTGTTAGAACTTTTTGAGCATTTATAGTATATTACTCTGAACTCTAAATTTTCTCTCTATCTGGGGATAGAATAGTTTAGTTTTTGATCTAGATTAGACCTGCATTTAACTTAGGCACTTGCATATCATTCTTTAAACAAAAATCTTATAAACATTGGACTGAGTCTTAACTAGTAAAATATTAAAGAACTTGATCTATGGTAGCTGGAATTGTGAACCCGACGGATTCCCCACACCAAACAGTGTCTGATCTAATTGGGATCGTTCACCAGGGAGAATCCCTACTGCTTAGCATCTGGGATTATTCCAGACATCAATAGAATTGGTGCTAGAAGGAGGGCACCATCCTGTGCATGGATGGTAGAGGAAATCAGTTTTTTCAGAGAAGATTACATTGGAACAACATCAGAAAATACTTTCCCTAAAGACCTTTTTCCTGAATTACAAGAACAAGAACAGACAGGTTCTGGGGAAGAAGAATCAGAACGTTTGTTTTGAAGAAGTAGATCTGTTTAGGAGACATACAAGATCCTACGTCAAGAAACTTGGGGGGTTAAAAGTTAATCCTGCTTTGCCTAGAAGTCAAGCTTCCAAGAAGGTACCCTCATACACTAAGGATTCAATTCTTGTGGAGAATTTAGAAGAATTGGTAGATCTATCCATCCAGGAAATTGTTCAGCCTCTTGATCAATTGGATCCTGAATCCCCTACAGTTTCAATTTTTAGTCAATCTCCACCACAGTCTCCAACTTGAATCATGGTTGTTGTTAATCAACTTGCATGGAGAGAAAGAACGCCACTCAACATGGCTGCTCCATTGCATGATTTGACTAAGAACCCATAAAAGGTATTACCAAAATTTGATCTTGGAAAGGGTTTTTCTACTGAAGATCACTTATAGAAATTTTATCTGGCTTCAAATCTCTTAAATGTTGACCATGAAGATGTGGTTTGCAGACTTTTTCAACATATTTTTGAACCTAAAGCATCTCAAAGGTACTTTAGTGTGCAATCTAATTCAATAGTAAATTGGGATGATTTTCAAAAGGCATTCTTAGGAAAATTTGGCAACCAAAAAACTATAGCCACTATCATGAAAGAATTACTGTCTATGAAAATGGAAAAGAAAGAAAAGGTCCAAGACTTTAATAAGATATTCACCACTTTACTGAATAACTTTAGTGATGCAACAAAACTAGCTGAAGAGTCTGTAATAGAATATTATACTACAACACTAATCCACAATAACAATGTTTGTGAAAAGGTCTTGTAAAGCTACACTGGTAGAAAACTATGAAGAGGCCAAGAAAGTAGATACAGATCTAGATATTATAGCAAATCATTCTCCATAACCTGAATTGAAACATACCAGATGAAAAAGGCCTTTGTTGTTAACCAAGCCCAAAGAAGAACACTCTAATGAACTAGAAAGTGTGGTGAAAATGGTGCAGAAATTGTCAAACAAAATAGTAGACATGGAAAAGGATAAGGGAACTAGTTCGTATAGAAAGCCATTCAACCCTTATTACAAAAAGGGGAAGAGGTTGGAAAATCCCAACCACGTGTGCATAAGTACTCTATTCTAAATTGTAATGAAGGCATGGACCACTTCTACACTTTTCACCACGAACCTCATCTTGAGAAAAGTTGTCCATGGTGGATTAATTCAATGACTTGGGTTATGAACCAATCATTAGATACCCAGCTGGCAGATCCTGAAGAATAGAAAACCCAAAATAAGGAACCTGAACAAACAAATGAATAAAAAACTATGGTATTATGGGATTGGGCACCTACTTGGGGCTTAGTGAAGATGAACCTTCTGAGGAAATTCAAGTGTCATCAATAAATGTCACGACTAGGAGTAAAGGCCTAGTAGTGGATGAAAGTTTGCCACTGCCTAAGATAAATAAGTTTAAAAAAGACATGAAGAAAATTCTTAGTACTACTCAAACATCACTTAGACTAATCCAGTAAATACAAAAGAGGCAATCCCAGTAGTTCACAAACCAATGAAAACAACAATTAATAAACTTGTAGAAACTTTGGCAAATAAAATAGAGACTTCTAAAGAACATGGCATGGGGTATGATATCATAGAAGACATTAAGAAAACAAAGGAAAACATTTCTCTGTTTGAACTATGCAATTTGCCTCAATGAAGGAGGAAACTTTTGGAATCTTTTGATCCATAGCCTAGCAGTGACCCAGAACCCATAGAATCTGATGATGAAGTAAATGAAGCAAGCATTGGGGGAAAGTTTAAATCTCAGACTTTACCTTTTCCATTATCATTTGATATTTTTAATCATAATGTACATAACTATTTGGTAGATTCTGGGGCTTCATCAAATGCCATGACACTTTCAGTATGTAAAAGGATTAATGGCCAACCCATACCATCCCCATCTCAGATAATTCAACTAGATAGATCTGTTGTTAAAGTCATAGGGGAAATGCAATTTTTTTTAATTTGTTTGTCTGCAGATCCCAGAGTTTGTTAGTTTATAGATATTATGGTGGTGGATATACCAGAAGCATATGGATTAAATTTGAGTAGAGACTAGTCAATGAAACTAAATGGTTCCTTTGCAACTGACTAGTCTCACATGTGGCTTCCATTCTACAATTTTCAAAACCAAATTAAAATACTAAGAGAACCACATATGAAGTATAATGTAACTCAATTAGAAGGGAAAATGAACCTGTGAACTTCTCATCTTCAGTCTTGGGAAATTACTATTTGGAACTTGAACGAGGGAACTACCAAGCCGAGGAAGCTAGTTGTGAATCAGACACATAGTCTGATCTCCTTCAATTCTCATGGGCTAATAATATTGATTGTAATATAGTAAACTTAGTGACTAACATAGGAGATGATACTAACTATTTAGAGTCAAATGATAGATTTTGGTTCCTATATATATTCATGGGTCTAAAACCGAAGAGGGATCAGGGGCAGGTTGCATCCTGATTGATCTAGATAAGAATAAACACTTTCTCTCTTGTAGACTAGAATTCGAATGCACAAATAACACTGTTGAATATGAGGCTCTAGTCTTGGACCTGGAGAAAGCTATTGAACTTAAGGTTAGAAATTTAAAAGTTTTTGGGGATTCTGAGATAGTAGTCAGACAAGTAAGAAACACCATTCATTGTTTATCTCCACATCTTAAGGGATATTAGTTGGAGGTATGGAATTTGATTATGCACTTCAATGCTTTTAATATGAATGCAGTACCTAGATTGCAGAATGTTACAGCTGATTTATTAGCTACTTTTGCAATCTAGATTAGTGCCAACTAATAACAAGTGTTCTATTGAATTCATCTTCAGGCCATTAGTACTTGACAATGTTACACATCTGAGGGTGTTCGATGACGATGACCAAATCATCGATTTTTTGACAAATGAAGAATCTTTTAAAGAATCCATAATAGATGAAGAAGAACATTTGTCAAGTTTACAAAGTGAAGATGCAATTCAGGGAAAATTCATGCTTAAAGTAGTAAGAACCCTCAAAGGGATGTTTGATTTGCAGAGTAAATTCCGGAAACTAGCCAATGTGAAGACGAACAATTCATCAATGCAACATGAGCTGGTCAATCTGGGATTAGAAACTGGACCTAAAAATATCAAGTTGGGAAAATGTTGCTCGCCTCGGGAAATATGTAAGTTCATCAAGTTGTTTCAGCAACGCAAAGACATCTTCGCCTGGATGTATGAAGATCTAAATACTTATGAGACTCGCATAATCCAGCATGTGATTCTCATCAAAACAAGAGCAAAATCATTTCAGCAACAACTTAGAAAGGTTCACCCAAAGTTATAACCTCTGATCTATAACGAAGTAAAGAAGTTACTGTATGCAAACATCATTTTCAAGGTTCGACATTCAGAATGGGTGGCCAATCTAGTCCCGGTGAGAAAAAATCCTTGAGAGATAAGGTTGTGCGTTGACTTTAGGAATTTAAATAGAGCATCAGATAAGGATAACTATCCGGTTCCACCAATGGAATAGATTTTATAGATGGTTTCAGGCTCAGAAATGTTCTCCATATTAGATGGTTTTTTAGGGTATAATTAAGCGTTAGTGGCCGAGCCGGACCGATTAAAGACAACATTTCATACAAATTGGGGAACTTTCGCTTATAGAAGAATTCCTTTTGGCCTCATGAACGCCGGAGCCACAGTCCAGAGGGACATGGACATTGTGTTCAAAGGTTGAAGTGGCCACTGTGTAGTAGTGTACTTGGATGATGTAACAGTTTTCTCCAAGAGAAGAGAAGACCATGCTTTTCACTTGAAATAGAATTCTTACCACTGTAGAAGATATGGTATATCTCTAAACCCAAAGAAAAGCATATTTGCAATTCTTGAAGGGAAATTGTTGGGACACATCATCTCAAAGAAGGGAATCTCAATAGATCAAGAGAGAGTTGAGGCCTTAACTCAGATTCCCATGCCCCATAATAAGAAATCTATGTAATCATTTATGGGCACAATAAATTTTATTCGGAGGTTTGCCCTTGATTTTGCTGAAATTATGAAACCTTTGCAGCAAATGGTGAAGAAAAGTGTACAGTTCAAGTGTATTGACATTGAGAAAGTTTCCTTTAAAGATATCAAAACAGAAATAGATGAGGCACCTTCTTTGAAATGTACACACTTTGAAAATGACTTTATTTTATATACCTTTGCTTCAAACGACTCTCTCGCAGTGGTGCTTACGCAGAAAGGGGAATTGGGAGATGAATACCTGATATCATTCATGAGTACTGGGTTAGAAGGGGCTGAATTGAATTACCCAGCAGTGGAAAAGCAAGCATATGTGGTCTTCAAGGAAGCAAAACATTTCATACCCTATATTCTAAAAAACATAACAAAAGTTGTAGTTCCTTACCTAGCTGTTAGGTTTCTTTCTGTGCAAAAGGAACTGGGTGAGTGAAGAGGGAATTGGGTGAATGTCCTGTAGGAGTATGACCTAGAATACAAACAAGCTATCATCATCAAATTTCAAGGGTTGTGCAAGTTCATAGCAGGTAATCAAACTGATAAAGATCTGGATTGGGAGAATGAAGTTGGAGTAAACGTGATTGATGTATGTCCTATCTTCACTGCTCTTGAATCTTGGTAAAGAGATATGGTGTACTATCTTAAACAAGGATATCTACTGGAGCATTGGAGCCCCAAGCAGATAAGGGAACTTTGGTTGAAGTCCTACCCATATCAAATAATGGATGGAGTGCTTCTCAGGAAAAATTATGATAGACTTTTGCTCAGATGTCTGGAAAGAGAGGATGCCTCCAAAATAGTCAAAGAATTACATGATGGACCAACATGAGGACATTATTCCGGAGATACCACAACTCACAACATACTTAGAGTCGAGATATTACTAGTCAACTTTGTTTAAATATGCCCATGCCTATGCAAGAAAGTGTGATGTATGCCAGAGGAGTGGTGGCAAATTGGAAAAGGTAGCAAGACCATTACAACCTGTTACTATTTTAGAGCCATTTGAACAACGGGGCATAGATGTTATTGGGGAAATCAATATGAATTCTTTGTTACAACATCGATATATCCTTACGAATACTAGTTATTTCACACGCTGAGTGGAAGCAATTTCACTGTGCAAAGTGAATGGAGATGTTGTCGTGGACTTCTTGCAAGAGAACATTATGACGAGGTTTGGAGTTCCAATTTCTCTTGTTTTTGATAATGCATCTTATTTATCATCTGTTAAAATAACCGAGTTTGCTTATGAAAAGGGAATTAAGTTGCATTACTCAGCTAATTATTATCCTCAGGGAAATGGTTTAGCGGAATCAAAAAATAAGAACCTTATCCGAATTTTGAAGAAAACAGTTATTGAAAATTAGAGAAATTGACACTCAGCCCTTCCAAATGCAATGTGGGCAGAGATGGTCACTCCAAAGAATTCCATAGGAGTGTCTCCCTATACTTTGGTATATGGAAAATAAGCTTGATTTCCCCCAAAAATTTTGCTCCTGTCTTTGCAGTTAGCTCAAGCCTCAAGGGGTTCAAGTAGCAAAGTTTTACAAGCATGAATTGACACTCTGTTAAAACTGGAGGAACTATGGCAAAAGGCTAAAAAAAATTTCAACTAAAATCAAGGTATCATCAAAAGATTGTTCGACAAGAGAAAATATGATACAAGAAACTTTGATGTAGGAGACCTAGTTTTGAAATGGGATAATCCTCATGCAGAAAAGGGCAAGCACACAAAGTTCCAACATTTATGGATTGGCCCTTACCTAGTCATCAAAAAGTTAGGCCATGCAACTTACAAATTGCAAGATTTACAAGGACAAGAAGAAAGCCTTCCTGTAAATGGCCTTTGTCTCAAACATTACTTTACTTAGTGTCCTAGGAACCGTTGTACATAAATAAACTTGTTATTGATTTTGTTTCCCAGTTGTTTATTTTTTCCTATCTGTTTCATCTTGTTTCATAACCTTAGTTTGTTTGATTTTAATAAACCAGTACAATTTTTGGTGCTTGGAAGTATAGGCATCTAATTAAAATCGAAATATTTGGATGTTAGGAATTGCTTATGGGAAAGAGAAGATGATAAAGTTTAATCATAATGAGATTCTTTAACTGTTGACAAACTATTGAAAGGGAAGCTAGTTTTCAAGCTCACATTTGAATCATTATAACCCCTGTGAAATAACCAAGGCTCAAAAGGTCTGGAGTATTATCTTGGGGTTTCATCCATTCTCACATTAATATCTGTCTCAGAAAGCATATCATGATGTACCCATGGAAAGGAAGCATGTCTAATGGATGTATGGTATTCAAAATGATCCCATTGCTACAAATAAAAAAAGGCCAAAAGGCTTAGATTGAAAAGTCATTTTTTTTTCCTTTCTGAAATATTCAGTCTTCAATTAAAGAAATGATGCTGAAGAAATAAATCATCAGAACAAAAGTGTTGTCAAAACAACAAATATTAGCAAGGTTCTTCTCCATCCATGAGCATGATAAGAAAACAAATTTGTCACTCACACAAAAGGACATTGTGGATGGAAGAACTTGTATCAATCTCTCAAAATGAAAGAAGTGATCAAAGAAGACTCAGAAGACTTTTTTCAGTCATAAAGAAAGCATCAAAAGAATGCTTATAGGATGGGAATGAGGAACCCATGAATACATCTGTCTTACTCTGTTACGATCTTGTGGAGTCTTATCTGATGGAAACTTAAAGATGGGGGGTAAAATAAACTTCATACTCCAGCCCTAGGAGAGTTATCAAGACACTGAACTCTTGGTTACCCTACTCCCAAAGAAATGGTATAAAATGTGATGCTTGAAAGTTGCATCCCTGAATAAATATGATTTAAAGAATTATCAGGAAATACAGTTAAGTAATCATTGAAAATTCACAATGCAGTACCATATGGAAATCTTGTTGTTCAAATAAGGTTTTTTTCAGAGATCTGTGTTCACCAGCTAGTCGCCAATTATTGCTGCTGCAACTGTTTCCCCAAGTTTTTTTTGTATTTTAGCCCCCCCCCCCCTTCCATTTTTGTTTTAAAAGAAAACCTACTCTTGTTTCCCAACTTAGGTAATCCCTCCCTGCATACTTAGTATTTCCTAAAAGCTCAAGCAAAAGGTTTTTCCCTAAGACTGAAGTGTGATTCTGAAAAAAAATACTTAGGCGTGACCAAGAAACAAGCATTGCAAGAAAATATACTTTGATTTAAGATCAATGGTTGAGAATCACTTCGATCAAGATCCAATGACCAATAAATGGCGAGAAAAAAATTGTGAAGTGAAAGAGTTAAAGTTTGAACTTTGTAAAAATTGGACTATCCGGCATCCGATTTTTGATTTCCGCAAAAGGAGGAAGCAAAAGGGTGGAGGCAGAAATGAAAGATGCAAGTTTTGCTTAAGAAAATGTTACAAACCCAATTTTCGAATTCCTCATATATCCAATGGTCCAAAGGGCTTCCACACAAATCGACGGTCAGGGAAAAGCAGAAGCGGAAAGGGTCAAGTTTCATTTGTAAAAATGTTATAGTTCCACTTTCCGTTTGTATGATCCTCAGTCTAACGACTAAGGATGAGTCTACATAGATCGATGGTGTAGAAAGAAGTAGAGAAGCGAAAGTGAAAAAGGTCAAAGTTTTCTCATGACAAGTCAGAAACCTGATTTTCTCCTTCCATAGTTGCAAGATTCGATGGTCCAGAAGGTTTTTGCGCAAATCAATGGCTCAGAAAGATGGAAAAGAAAAGGCAGAAATGGAAAGGTGGAAGCATAAATTTAAGGTTTTAACCTCTTGGAAGATTGGTTTTCCACTTTCCGAAAAGTGGAAGAAGAAGGGTGAAAGAGGAAAGGCTGAGGCGGAAAGTTAGAATTTTGGTTGTGGAAAAGTTAGAGTCTCTCCTTCCATGGCCTCATATCAATGACCCAAAATCACTCTGATTAGGATCGACATTTAGGGATGAATCTGCGAAGGTCCAATGGTTCATAAGGATTTCACTCAAATCAATGATCCAGGGAAAAATTAGAAGCGAAACCGTGGAATGCAGAGGTGGAAAAGTAGGTTTTAACTTGATAAATTTGACGAACCCAATTTTCACTTTGGGGAAGGGGGGAGGAAGAAAGTAGTTGTCAAGGCTGCATGACCTGATGGTTGAAATTAGACCTGATCCATCTTTGATTTAATTTGAGCCGTTCATTTTTTGTTTGGTTTGTGACTTTGAACCATTGGGGAAACTGAAAATTTTTCCTCCGAAAGCCTAAACTAATAAATTGGCCAACATAATAGGACATTGGTCATTATCTATTTTTGTTTAATAATCAATGCATATAATTACGTGGAAATGCTGTGAATTATGTGGTTCCCAGATCGGATATATCTCTAATGGTGTTTCTTGTATTTCATGGGTATTATCATTTGACAGGTTAGGATGGGTGATTACGAGATGCAGGAAATAACAAATCATGAAACATAACATGTGGAGGAACAACATTGTGACTGGTCTTGGAGCTAGGAAAATCAATTTTGTAATGAAAAGATGCAGGGAAAATAAAGGAGCATGTGTTTCCATCAGGGCGAGGCCTATGCAATTTGTTTTATTTGTTGTTTTATGAAACCGTTAGATTCAACCAGGTGGGCGAATAAGAAGCCTGAGAATCTCCTGGGTGATGGATAGAGATAATGTAAATAGGGGTGCAGAGCACCATAGAAATGAGTTTTTCCTGGTGAAATAATTATAGACTATTGTTGTAAAAGAGCTACCTCTTTGCTAATAGGAAGGATCATTTTGCTGGAACAAAAGGCCTATGCAGAGATTTAATCGGATGTGTGGAATGCATAATGTAGAACTATTTCTTCTTGCTTTTGTAAATCATAAAGTGATATTTTTCTAACCTCTTGGAACTATTTACTTGGTCATGAATTCTTGATGTCTATATAAATGTCTGTGTTGACAGGGTAATAAATGGTTTAATTATATTAGAGCTACCTATGGTATTCTTTTTGTTGTGAATGTGATTATTGTGTTGGTACGACTATCTGTTAGACCTTTATGAGCATTTACAGAATATTAACCTAAACTCTAAATTTGCTCCCTGTCTGGGGATATAATAGTTAATTTTTAGACTTAGATTAGACTTGCATTTAGCTTAGGAACATGCATATCATTCTTTAAACAAAAAATATTATAAATGTTGGACTGGGCCATAACCAGTAAAAGATTAAAGAACTTGATCTATGGTATCTGGAACTGTGAACTGGACGGATTCCCCACACCAAACGATGTCTGATCTAATTGGGATTGTTCACCAAGGATAATCCCTACTGCTTGGTACCTAGGATTTTTCTAGGCATCAATAGGGTGTCCCTGATTTTGAGCAATTGTCCTTTGGGATTCAATTTCTCTTACATTATTCTTCTTCCATGGTTCATAGGATTTACTTGCTGGTGTGTATGAGAATTTCCTCAAGGTCGTCTTCTTGAATTCGCGTAGTCTTGGGATTTGTGACCAAAACCACTGTTGAATTAACATCTCATTATGTGACAATATACAATAGTATGACCAACACAGTTGCATGTACAACATCTAACTGTGTTGTTGGAATTTGTAATTCCTCCTTTTGCATAAGATCTACAATCAAAGGCTTTGAGACCAAAATCATTGCAAGAAAATCACAAATGATTGAAACCACTTTCATACCTGGATTCTTGGTTCCATCTTGAGAATGTCTCTCTTGTAAATCTAATTTGAGAAGTAGGACCATATTCTTGATGTCTTCCTGATCTTCTGATGTCTTCTTTGTTTTGTGCAAGTGCTTGAAGGGAGGATTTTCTTTCACTTTTGGAGAATCAAGGGCTTTCTTTAGGAGTCTTAGGTTTCCATGTTCCAACTTCAAATTTTTTGCTTCCTTATTGTACCCAAGATTAGATTTGTCAAATGGATATCTTTGAAAATCCAAAATATCATCCAAGATTATTGAATTGTTCTTGAACTTGACAAGATCATTTGATTTGTCATCTTTCTTTCTAGTTTCCACCACTTCCATTTTAAGCTTTTGGCATGACTTATCCTTCTCATCTAACTGATTTTACAAGATCTCTTCTATCCTTTTGGATTCCTCAAGTTGATTCTTCAAGTTGATATTGGTTTCTCTTATTTCTTCAAGCTCTCCCAAGTTTTCACCAAGCTCTTCATGTTCTCCTACTTGCCCGATCAATTTAGTCTTTAATATTTCAATTTCATCTTTATCTTCTAGTTGATATAGTAAACTTGTTTCTTTGTCTTTCAGTCTCTCGAGCAACTGTTTTAATACAATGATCTTTTTATTGGTGCAGGTCTAAGAATTCAAAGGTTACCTTTTAAAACCTCATGAAGTTAGATTGGTTTAAATTGGCACTATTATTGTACCAATCAATTATGAGATCAATATTCAACATAGTATGTTGAATTTCCTTCTTGGCTTTCAACATGTCTTCATCATTATATTCAAGAGAATGTTCAACATAATCATATCAAGAGATACTACAATTAGAAGATTCCTTACCTTTACTGGTGTTGTATTTTTTCTTTTCTTCTTGCTTCACATCTTCAGTAGGATGGACTTCTGTACCCTACTTGACTTTCTCTATGTCTGGTCCTTTTCTTTGATATTCACTTTCCAACTTAAACATAAGTCATTAGAAGAGGTGTGCTCTCCCATACTTTCTTTGACAGATCTTGGAATACCATTCATGATAAATTTTAAGGAAGTTGTGTTGTTCTTATTTACTTCTTTCTATACATCTAACTTGGATTTATTATTGGAAGGAGCATATGGATTTCTCACAATCTCTCAAACACCAAAATTCTTCAGGTTCTCTTTCTTTTTAGATATCCATCCAAAGTAACCTGTCTCATCAAAGAGAGGAACACCATTATTATATAACTCTTCTTTTTCATCCATCATATGTTCACAGATCTCCTTCAAGTTGGTAAGGATTGTGGTGAAGGCTTGCTCTGATACCAATTGTTGAATATGATGGTCACACTAAGAAGGGGGGTGAATCAATGTGAAGGAAATTTAACCCCTTTTCACTTCTTAAAATCAACACTAATCAATGTTAAGAAAATTTCATCATATCATACCACAAAGTAGATCATGATATCATTAACATGCCATTAATTGATCATCAACAGATAAAGCATAACAAGAAACACATCACAGGAGGAACACCAAATTTGTATGAAAATTGATTTGTATTATGTGTTATATTTTTATCATTTAAGCAATATGATCTTAGGATCTTACCTGAGAGAATAACATGCACAAAAATCAATCACAAGAGACAATAGACACAAAGATTTTCCTCGGGGAAACCATAAAGGAGAAAACCCAGCAACTTCCTCAGAGATAGAATGAGCACCAATGGCAGCAGTAAAACCCAAATACAACAAGAAGATCACCAACAGATGTTCTCTCTCTCACCTATGCGCTATAGCTGGGTGAGTGTGTGTTTGAAATAGAGAGTCTCACTCTCTATTTATACTAGTTTCTGACTTGAAAATTACTTACGAGGGCCTACTTCTCTAGGAGAGTCTAATAACCCTAGTGCCCCAAAATTGTGGGGACTTTGAACCATTATCAACTAGGAGGGTTAACCTCTATGACTTTACATGACTTGTTTACATTAATGATTCTCTCGATAGGAACATCGGGGATAAATGAAATACAATATATGAAATATACAAGTGAATACATTCTGAAGTTATAAATACATCAACATTTTTTTTATATGAGGTACATGGAAGATAACAATATTTTTTATTACATTAGCACCAACTAATACAGATATCACCAAATCTCAATCCAAGACCCAACCTGTTTTTCTCAGTACCAACTAAGAAGAGGAGAGGAGTCCAATCCTCAAGCACAAGACTCAGCTTGCAATGTGATGTCTATCTGTCACTATCCTAATCACAACTCAATCAACTCAATCAACTACCAAGTCAACTGATCATATCCAAGAGTCTTGGTATAGTCACATTTTCCTTATCACTGTCATCATCTGTCACTATTATCATTGTCCTGCTAGTTGTCATGTCAAGTCAAGTTGTCAGGTTGTCATCGTAATTGTCATGTTAAGATGTCAAGCCAAGAAAACTACCATTGATAAGTCAAATAATCATTGCCAATGTTAAGGGTTGTTAGCAATCATAGTCACATCCAAACTTTCAACTTATCTAACTATAAGTAACTTGGGCTACCTAATCAAAGTAATTGTTACTATCAAGTTGTCACTTTTAAGGTTGTTGCAAGTAAATTAAATATTTCACAGTCAACTCAAACCCAAGGTTGTTATTGTCTTTTTATTTTTGGTATCTTTAGAATGTCTCAAGGAAATATTCAATTCAGCCCAAGACTATGCCAAGGTGTCCTTAATATGTGCATCAACTTCCATGCCATAAATATCTTCTCAAGAGGCCAAGTTACGTTTGTTCTCAAGTCAATTACCACTCAATCAACCCTAGTCAATTGCTATTATGCACGTTCAACTACATAAGTTATTAAACCACTGCTCTTAAGAGTTACTCATCAAGTCTGATTAAATGCTCAATGTACTCTTCAAAAGGATGTCTTCATGAGCATCATAAGATTTGGGATTTTGATAACAGTCCTTTGACTTAAATTAATAGCTAAATTTCACATACCTTAGTTTTGAATGAAGGAATTTGCCTCATCACTGGTAGGTACTTCATAATATACCAGATGTGGATATTCCACTGTTTTATATAATAGGGCTTGCTTAAGCCTCCCGATTTACAATAATATTGAAATAAACTTGCATGCAAAGTGTCGAGAAAATGGCCCTATTTTATAGCTAACTAGGGAAGATAATTTTATGGTCACAGATCAACACTTACCACTGATAATCCAGCTAATAATTCTCCAGAGATAATCCACATGCATCGAGAACTGATTTGGTGAAGAACTGGTGCTCCTTGCCTTTGGTGTTACTCCAGCAGCACGAATCCCTCAATCAACTAAAGATGACATTTTTAGTGATGGAGCTGTCTGATGTAGATGAGAATTTCTAGGAATGAAAGTATTCCCGTGCTAGAGAGATTTCCTGAAGCATTCATAAGTTCTGAGCTCTCTAAGTAGGATAGCAAATTGATTTGATGGTTTAGCTGCTCATGCCCCCAGCTACATAAATTTGATGAGAAATACTCTGGGTGAGCAAACTAGAAGCTGATAATATCCTGGTACTGAAGGATGATATTGATGATGAGAATGGTGCCACTATTATAAAGATAAATAGATATCTGAGGACCCAATGAATGCTTTGGGGTTTTCCAGCTAAAAACCCCCTAGGGCTGCACATTGTCCCTACAAAGAATCTTTTGATGGGTACCAGATAATTGTATATGGATGAATAAGATAAAGAGCTGATGGTGGACCTAGATGGTCTACCCTGAAGGAGACTAGGGCAGATATTTCACTGCCAAAACCTCGTTAGCTGAAGACGCTGTCTTCAACCCCAACTATGGTAGCTGCACGCTGTGCTGCTACTCAAAGCTCCAAATCAATAATAATAATAAGTGTGTTTCTCCATTCACTTTATCTTTATTTTATAACTTTCAACTGTGAATAACCTAACTTTTGACATAATTATGTCACTTTAACTTCTAATTTGCAATTGACTTGCATGCAGGTGCATGGAGACTCAATCGGGTGCATGCCTCATCAAATAATGCTCAGATGTCATGCATGCAGGTGGCCTTTGGCTATGGTGGCCCTCTTCTACCCAATGATGATATAATATTGATGCCCTAGATCCTATTTATATGGCATCATTCTATAGCTGATTCCCTGAGTGTTAGTTCCCGCTCGAACCTACAAGAATCATATAGGTTAGTGGGTCAGTCCTTAATGCGTAAGCAGAAGAGAACATTACAGTTCTCCCTGCTTGAATTTTATTGTCCTCACGCAACTATAAAGCTGGGTGCTGTAATACTTGTTCTCCCTCATAAGTGGCCTCCTCTATAGGCAGATATTTCCACTGAACCAAGTAGTCTCTGATGATTCTATTCCTCAGTTTTTGCTCTCGCACCTCTAGGATACGCTCCTGAATCAGAATCAATTGCCCCTCCTCATCAAGGGGGGGGCATCTCGGAAGATGTAACAATCTGTTGGCTGACTACCTTCTTGAGGTTGGAGACATGAAATACGTTGTGAATCTTGCTCTCTGCGGGTATTTGTAGCTCATATGCTACCTCTCCAACCTTCCGAATTATCTTGTATGGACCATATAAGCGAGGTTTGAGTTTTTCTGCTCCTTTATTTTTAAGATATGACTGTTGGTAAGGTTGGAGGTGTAAATAAACAAAGTCTCCTACCTCAAAACTACGCTCAACCCTGTGCTTGTCCACATAAATATTTTGTTGATTCTAAGTATCCTGTATGTTCTCCCTGAGTATCTTGAGGATATCTTGACCCTCCTGAATCCATTCTTTGGCCTTGGGGGCCCTGCTATCGTCGAATATCCGGTCTGCAAAAGTGAAAGAATCATATCCATATAGATATTGGAAAGGGGTCATCCCAATGGTCATATGGTGGGTGGCATTGTAACAATGTTCACCCAAGTGTAGCCATTTGATCGATGTCCTTTGCTGACCTGCTACATAATTTATCAAGTACCCCTCAATCCACTTGTTGAAAATCTCTATCTGCCTGTCACTCTATGGATGATAACTTGTGCTCATGGCTAACTCGGTCCCCACTAACCGAAAAATATCTTGCCAAAGGGCTCCTATGAATTTGCTATCTCTGTCACTGACAATGGTCTTGGGTAATCCGTGGAGTCTAAATACATCTATGAAAAATAGTTTGGCTACCTGTGCTGCTGAATAATATGAAGAAATGGCAAAAAAGTGAGAAAACTTGGTCAATCTTTCCACTACTAAGCACAAGTAGTCTCTTCCTTGAACCTTGGGAAGCTCAGTAATGAAGTCCATATAGATGCTCTCCCACTTCTGCTTAGGAATAGGTAAGGGATGTAGTAAACTAGCCGGGTGGGTGTGCTCAATTTTGTTTTGTTGGCACAAGCTGCACTCTCTCACATGTTGTATCACATATTTTTTGAGGCCCTTCCATGAGAATATTTCTCTAATCTGTCTGTAGGTCTTGAGAAACCCCTGATGCCTTACTAATGGTGAATCGTGCGATGCCTATAAAATTTTCTTCTTGAGGGGAGACTCTGGAACCAAGGATATTTTGTTCTTGTAGTATATGATGTCATCAATTACCCGATACCTATCATCCTAAATCTGTCCATCCAATATCTTGCAAGCAAACTTATCTTTGGAGTACTCAACCAAAAGATGAGATCTCCAATCCGATGAGATGATCATAAGGGATAAAGTAGCTGGTCGTCTGGAAAGTGCATCGACCACTACATTGTTCTTTCCCTTTACGTACTCAATCTTGAAGTCATATGCCTAAATTTTTCTTACCCATTTCTGTTGTCTCTCATTTATCTCTTTCTGTTCTAGGAAGTATTTCAAGCTGTTGTGATTTGTCTTAACCTTGAATTTTCCACCTACTAAGTACTTCTTGAACTTGGTTAGGGCATGGAGAATGACTAACATCTCTTTGTCATATTTCGAATAGTGGTGCTCATAGTCTTTGAGATTCCTGCTCTCAAATCAAATGGGGTGGTTATTTTGCATCAAAATTTCCCCAATTCCCTCTCATGAAGCATCACATTCTAACACGAAGGGTCGAGAAAAGTATGGTAAATCTAATACCGGACATGAACTCATTACCTTTTTCATTTTATCGAATGTCTGTTGTGCTATCTCCGACCAATTGGATGCCCTCTTCTTGGTAATATTTGTGAGGGGTTCAGTCATCTATGAGAATCCACTGACATACTTCCTGTAGTAGGTGCAAAGGCCCAAAAATCCCTCCAGTTCTATCACATTTTTATGTGTATGCCAATCCAATATTGCCCAGATCTTCTCTAAGTGTAGCTAGACCCCATTGGCCCCTATCACATGCCCTAAGTATAACATCTCCTGCATTCCAAACTCACACTTGGACATTTTGGCATATAGTGACTGCTCCTGTATAATGCCAAGTACTTCATCTAGATGTCTCAAATGTTCCTCCCAAGTTCTACTGTAAATCAATATGTCGTCGAAGAATACTAGAATATACTTACGTAACTGAGTCCTAAATATATGGTTCATTCATGACTAGAAAGTAGTTGGTGCATTAGTGAGCCCAAATGGAATCACTAGAAACTCATAATGTGTGTATTGGCAACAAAAAGTGGTCTTTGGAACATCCTGTTCCTTGACCCGAATCTGATGGTACCCTAAGAAAAAATCAATCTTGGAAAAGTACTTTGCCCCCTGTAGTTCATCCATCAACTCATAAATCCTAGGTATGGGATACCTGTTCTTTATGGTCTTCTTGTTGAGTTTCCTGTAATCAATGCACATGCATAAGGTACCATATTTTTTCTTTACTAGCACTACTGAAGATGCAAAGGGACTAGAGCTGGGTTTGATGTACCCTAGTTTGAGTACTTCCTTGATTGTACTCTCTATCTCATCTTTATACCTCTTGGTATTTCTGTAAGGAGTGGTGATAACTGCTTGAGTCCCCTCCTCTAACTCAATAATGTGCTCAAATCCCCTATCTGGACGTCAACCTGTTGGAAGGTCCTTGAATACTGCCTTGTGCTTTTGTAGTAAGGCCTCTATATCTGCTGGATGTTGTGTGGCCTAATTTGGTGTTTTACTGAAGGTAACCAAACACTCTATAGCCCACGCAATATCTCCCTATTGGAGTAATGCCTCCATCCTGTGTGATGTCACTACTGCAAGAGGGTAGGTATTCATCCCTCTCAATACTACCTTTTGTCTCTCTACTCCTGTAAACTCCATCTCCATGGTTTGGTAGTTTGTGGAATACTTCCGTATGGAATATAGCCACTGAAATCCTAGTACATCTACCACATAGAATGTCTCTATCACTGTATAATTCCCAAGTGTTACTTTTAATTTAGGAATCCTTTGACTACACTCCATGGTGTGACCTATTGCAGCTACTAAAAACCCATAAAAAATATTAGTCTGAATGTCTCTCTTTTTAACCCATGCAGCATCAATAAAGTTGTGGGATGGCCCACCATCTATCAGCACTCCCACTCTGTGGCCCTATATAGTACCTCTGATCTGAAGACTATGGAATCTAGGAACTCTTGTCATGGTAGCAATAGTACCTCCTGAGGATTTCCCCTCAACAACTGTCTCTGGTGTCTCTCCCCGCTCCTGATCTTAATAATCCTCATCCTCCCCACTGTCGAAATATGCCTCAATGTAGTAGGCCTTTCCTTTTCTTGAACATCCATGACCTGGTACCCATGGTTCTTGGAAAATGAAACATAACTTTTTTCTTCCAAGGTCTTGTCGAGTATCATTGTCCATCCATTCTTTCTGGAAGGGTTTCCTCTATTTATCTTTAATAGGGAAATTGGTTCTAGGAGGAAACCTATTTTTGGGCACTGCATCTTGCAAGTCTCTATTCTGGATGATGGCATTTGCTAGGGTGGTGGTCCTATAAGACTTGACCCTTGTAAGGGTTCAGTGAGAGCCTCGATGAACAACATAATCAACCTACTCTCTAATATATCTGTCACCATGACTGTTATCCTCTGAAACTATAAAATAAATGCATTTGCACTACCTATATTATTGAGCTATTCCATCTCTCTAAAGTGTACCTCAGGGTCCTTCTAATCAAACCGCTCAATGAGCCTCTATGTAAAATATGGGTACGATGTGATGGTATTGTGACCTAGTGTCACTAACCCGTGGTACCACCACTCATTTGCTTCTTCGTCCAAATTCAAAGTATCTAATTTAATGGCATCTATCTCCATCATGGGGTTGAGCTAGAAGTATGTATCCAAATTTTGCACCTGATTCCGAGATGGGTCAGCCTAGGTGCCCTCAAAGGTAGGGATAGTCAATTTCCCTATAGTGCGATGTAACTCATAGTTCTGGGTGAATGGCCTATTGTAAGCTTTGGGTTTGTTCTTACTTTTAAAGTGGTAGAAGTCAGCAAAGGTCATGGATGAATGGAAGTCCTCTCCTAAAGCTCTATATTCTCTCAGATAGACACTCATGGATTCTTCTGGTTCTGTTTATGCTAGAGGCACTACTGTTGGACTATCTAAGAGTTGAGGCATGGTGGGTCAGAAAGGATTGTATATATGGGCATGGATCTGCATGTTGGTATGTAAGTGATCCCTATTACTGCTGGTGGATACCCTATCACTGTTGGGAAATAAGGGTCTGTGTGGGGTGGGCCCATTTTTCTCGGTCATTTGCCTGAAGGTACTCATCGTTTATTTTTGCACAGTACTGAGTTCTTTTATGGTTGATATGAGACTATTGAAAGCTGTTTTATTATCCTCAGACATTGTTTCTTTTCCCTTCCCAAACTAATACTCTCTATTCCCCAAATCTATGTCCTTTATCTCCTCTTCTCTGTTTCTAGTATGTAATGTTGTATGGGTCTTCTAAATTTATTTATAATTTTGCATGCCCACAGCTGGAAAGGAAAACAACTATGATACCACTGTAATATACCAGATGTGGATATTCCACTTTTTTCTATACTAGGGATTGCTTAAGACTCCCGATTTACAATAATACTAAAATAAACTTGCATTCAAAGTGTCGGGAAAATGGCCCTATTTTATAGCTAACTAGGGTAGAGAATTTTATGGTGACAGATCGACACTTACCACTAATAATCCAGTTGATAATGCTCTAGAAATAAAATGCATGCATTAAGAACTGATCTAGTGAAGAACTGGTGCTCCTTGCCTCTGGTGTTACCCCAACAACACGAACCCCTCAATCAGCTAAAGATGACGTTTTTAGTGAAGGAGATGTCTAATGCATATGAGAATTTGTAGGAATGAAAGTATTCCCATGCCAGATAGATTGCTTGAAGCATGCAGAATTTATGAGCACTCTAAGTAGGCTAGCAAATTGATTTGATGGTTTAGCTGCTCATGCCCCCAACTACACAAATCTAATGAGAACTGATCCAGGTGAGCAAATTGGAAGTTGATAATCTCCTCGTACTAAAGGATGATACTGATGATGAGAATGGTGCTAGTATTTTGAAGATAAATGGAGATCTAAGGACCCAGTGAATGCTTTGGGGTTTTCTAGCTAAAAACCCCCTACGACTGAACACGTGTCCCTGCAAACAATCTTCTGATGGGTATTGGATAACTGTATAGGTATAAATAAGATGAAGAGCAGATGGTGGACCTATATGGTCTACCCTGAAGGAGACTATGGCATATATTTCACTGCCGAAACCTCGTTAGCTGAAGACTTCGTCTTCAACCCCAATTTCCATGGTCGCACACTGTGCTGCTACTCAAATATCCAAATCAATAATAATCATAAGTGTGTTTCTCCATTCACTTTATCTTTATTTTATAACTTTCAACTGTGAATAACCTAAATTTTAACCTAATTAGGTCACTTTAAGTTCTAATTTGCAGTTGATTTGCATGCAGGTGCATGGAGACTCAATTGGGTGCATGCATCATCAAATAATTCTTAGATGCCATGCATGCAAGTGGCCTTTGGATTTGGTGGCCCTCTTCTACCCAATGATGATCTAATATTGATTCCCTAGATCTTCTTTATATGGCACTAGTCTACAATTGATTCCTTGACTTTTAGTGCTCGCTCGAACCTACAGGAATCATATAGGTTAGCGGGTCAGTCCTCAATGCCTAAGTAGAAGAGGACATCACATACTTCATGAGGCAGTGTAATTTCTTTGAGATGGCCAAGGCTTCATAGAAATTCTTAGAGTTGTATACTTCATCAAAGAAAGACCCTAGAACTATCCTTTACACTACCGCTAATTCAGAGTATATCAAAGCTTCTTATCATAATCTTCATCATCTTCATGCATCTTGTTTTAACAAAAGAATTTCTAGCTCCTTGATTGTCCTTAGATACTCGAACTGTGTACAGAGATGATGTTGATGTTTCCTTTTGATTTGAACTTTCACTAAGGACTTCAAATGTATGGTTGTTATTTTCTGTGGCTACCAAAATAAGCCCTAGATATGGCTCATGTTGTTGTCGTTACCCAAGATCAGAGTTGAATAAGCTTCATATGTGGTTAGGCTTATGCCCTTCTAATTTATTGTCACCTTGTGCATGCTCCTATTGTTGCCATCATGGAAATAGAACTAGATATAACTTTTGAATTATGTTCTTCCCTCAACTCCACATGTTCACTGTCTCAATTCAAACTTAGATCACTCTTCAAAACTTTGTACTTCTTATTGGTATGCACTACTACTATCTTTATTCTAACTTGAACTTCAAGCTTTCATACACCTATTGATTCATCAAAGATCATAACTATATCTTGCTGCAGTTGCACGCATGTATACTCGAATTTAGAAGGAACCAATAAACAACAACTTGACTCATATCTCCTCTTTGTTATGTTGCCTCGAAGTTATTTCATACCACCGAACTCGGACAGAAAAATAAAACTTTTCAATTTTGCACACATTGGATGAATGAATGGCTAGGTATATATAGTAATCAACATGGAATTAAACAATTTTTGATGGCCCACTTGGAGTATTTGGAATTTTTATTCAGTACAAAAATATGGGAGCAAATTTCTTGTTCTATTTTAAAATCAATATTAATCCATCATTTTAGCAACAACTCACATGGAAGATAATATGGTGAGTTGGCCGACCTTCCTTGTATAATTTTATCCTTGTTCTTAATTATCTTCTGACTGCTTCAAATTGGGTTGACTTCTCCTTCAAGTAGATGTTTCATTACCTACTCTTTGGGCTTCAATTTTGAAAACAAATTTTATTTTATCTAATGAGAAAGATCCACGTCAAGGGCTGGAATCTTGCTTGTTGGAGGACATGTGGGTTAAAGGACAAAATCCCCACAATTATGTCTTCTTCAAAAGAGGGCTATAATGTGACAAGGAATTTTTATTTGTCTTTGATTCCAATACAAGAGGCATTAATTTCAACTTGAACCATTGCTTGCATGTCTCATTAAATAAATATATGAAATTGTTCAACAGATGGACATAGTAGGGGTCATTTGGATCAATCATAATTTGTGAAGCAATCATATTCAAGTTTACCTTGTTTACTCTCTCATAAAAAACTCAACACTCGAAGAGATAAGAGCTTGAGGGCTTCTTCAAATATGCAAGGGATTGATTAAGACAACAAGGGAAACATTTATGCATCAAGGGATTTACTAGGACCTCAAGGGATCCAAAGGCGCCAAAGACCCTAAGCATAAGGGTACTAAAGACCACATCGTCAATAGCAAACTTGGTTCCAAGGACTTTTTCAAAGTACCATACCATCATATCAAGCACAAAGGATTATGACACAAAACAAACCCTAAAAAATTTATTCAAATGCATCATCAAAGACATGCACAAGTTGCATACCATGTGCATTTATTATGCACTTCGCCTCCTTACCAAATACACGTACAAGGTCATCATCATAGCATGGACTTCATCATGTATTCCTTCAATTGGTAAGGAAATCATGAAAAACCACCATACATCATAGGTATGACCATACCATCAAATATGATGACCAATACAAATGCCAAGGTCTATCATACCCCCATATGTGTCAGTTCCAAGACCCAAGCCTCCAAAGCATATCATGTCATGTCCAAGTGCTCCAAAACCCAAGCCTCCAAAGCATATCATGTCATGTCCAAGTGCTCCAAAACCCAAGCTACCACATGTGAGGGCACTATCGTCATCCATACATGTGAAACCATCCATCTGAGCACTGTGTGTGGGGAGAAGGCTCCAACCTGTGCAAGAGACCCCACAAGAAACATGAAGAGCATATACTAATATACATGAACCAATCCATACTTTTCCATCAAGCTTGTCCATTGTAAGGGGCCTTGGTGGCATCAATGACAATTGAGAAGCCACTACAAGCCCCTCGTTGGCATCAATGAATACTCAATCAAAAAATCCTACTTGTCAACCTCCTTACTTGCCTTTTGATTCTAGCACCAACAAACCTTAAAGTCGTCCCTTTTTTCACTGATCATAAACTCTTAAGGTTTTAGCATTTATACCATTCTTCTTTTTGTGTACCTTGTAGATATTTTATATAGGTTCTTATATTTTATCTATCTAATTAGCATTGCTTTAGGCATGGCATTCACACTCACAATATGCATTTAGGAGAGATGTACTTTTAAATCCCAGTGGCTTACTCAATTTGGTCATTCATTGGACAATAATAAAAACATTTTATCTGATCATATCTTCAAGATGATCCAATTGAAAAAATCCCTACCGCTTCAGTGTCATTGGGAGATGTTATGTTATTAAAAATGGAATGAGATGTTCCAAACATTTTTCAGACTTGAGAGTTATCTCCATCAGTTGGTACAACTATTGGAAAGATGTTGTCAATAATCCAACAAAATTGTGTAGGTAGTTGATTCAATTCCGATAGGTCCATCCTCACTAATTCTACATCTCCCACCATTTGTTGGTCACCCTATATGCTAGTTAGTTACAACCAACATACATAATGCTCAATATAAATTGTTAACCCATGGAAGTCTTTTTATTTCAAATATAATTCACACTATCTGTGCATAAACACTAAGTAACTGATTAACTGAATGAAACATTCACTATCCTACCTATCTGTTCAGTCAAACTCCTCTCATGATTAAAAATGTTCTGAACTACCAATTTAAGAATTTAAGAATTGCAATTACCTTCCTACAACTTCAATCCAGCAACTAATGATTCTAGAATTAAATGATGAGATTACTTTTGCAAGAAGTTAAATCCTAACATTACCAAACTATATGCAGATTCATCATTACTAGTTTAATCCCATTGATCTAAGAATTGGAAATAACAGGAATTGAACCAAACAATTCTACGATATAATTTTATTGAATTAGCAAACCTAAAAAAGACAAACAATTAAAGGAAACTAGATATGAGCTTGACTATTACAGCTAACACACACTTGCATAATGAAAACTAACCTACACAATTGACTATCACACTACACTGCTGCAGCTTAAGAGAAATGCAGATATTGATTATCAAAGGAAAGCACACTGATTAACTATTGTTGTTGCAGCTACTATAAGGAATTCATCTTCTACAACTTCCACACCACACAATAGAAGAATCAAAACATCTAATTAACTCAACAATCTCTACGGGAAGGCAGTCCCAGCCTGTAAACAGAGACGCCAGAACTAAAACAGATTAAAATGGAAAAGTGTGAAGAATCCTACTCCTTATATTATAATCGTAAAATGAAAGTACAGTTCTTTGTTCACAGATTACATAGTATATCCAATATCAACCAACCCTTGGCTGAGGATGTTTCCCAATACTTATACATGATCAATCGTAACCTTCACCCACTAATATCGGGTAGCCATGAATATCTATGATCTCTAGGATGCCCTGTTACAGGAAGCTACACAGCTGTGAGTGGAATTGAATACAAGCAAAAAATATAGGGAATCCTGTTGCATGAGCCATTAATGAGTAAACAGAACCAATTTAAGGAATGGACGGCCTGTCGCAACTAGACCTTCAGCAATGACACGTTGTTATGGATGAATTTGTTGCAACTAAGCATATTACCGAAATATGAGGAATGACTACCTTTGTATGCTTCTAGTGTGTGGGGTTGCGATTAGTGAGTGACAACTGGTATCGAAAGCACATCTTCCCTTCAGACACTTGGGCTGCTACACATGTACTTCTCAAAGCTTGAATTATCTTTATGAAATCATGATGTATTAGTATAATCCAAGAGACATAGTTCTGATCATATCAATAATAGGAATTAATAAGATGAAACAATAATTTATCATACCTATGGAGATTCGGGTCTCACTGCGAGGAAAGAACATTAGTCTGGTGCATAGAATGGAGTAAGGTAAGACAATAAGGGTAAAATAGATGTGGTTTAAAAGGGGAATTTCAGGACCCAACATCTCCCCCCAACTTCTTTGTTGCATGTCCTTGTGCAACAACCTCCCCTAGTCTGAATTAGATGCTGGAACTGTACCTTGTTCATGGAGAGATGAAAAATTGTAGGAGGGTTCAGGTGGTTCCCTCCCATCTAGATATCCGTTATGGGAAATCCAATATTTCCAACACTGTTTCTCCTCTGCCTTTGTCAATGAAAAGTGTTGATCCTCATTTTTTTTAATCATTTTTGGCATTAAAATAACACATTTAAATGCATATTTTATTATCTTTCATGTATTTTATGTCATGCAAATCGTTATTCAGCACAAGGTAAGAACAAATTTAATATTTATCCAAATTTGGTTATCAATATCATTTTTATGATTTTATTAACTCAAATCTATATTATTTAAAGCATATTTGATATATTAATTAATATGTGTATTTGTTTGTAGGCTATGTAGTATGTTTGGGAGAATCTATAAACAAAAAACATTTAGCTCATTGTTCAGCCTGATTTGTGCAATCACTGTCCAGTTCATCATGCAACTCATCGTCTAGCTCACCTTCGAGTTTCCCGTCCAGATTGCTAATTAGTTTGTGCACTATCCATAACCAATTTCAGGAATTTAATGTTGAAACAATTCTGCAAATGTCCTTCTACCCACTTGTTTGATGATTGAAGAGGCTCTCAGTCTAAGATCGCCATCACGCTGCTTGTCATCCATGCGTTCAAAGGATGGAACATCTCCAGTCTAGAAGGATCAATCGTGGCCTCCTCTGCTTAAACTCTGAATTGTTACCAGTATGCGTGCTTTGAAGAATGGAATGACCTACGTTTTGGAAGCCCACTATGTGCTCACCTCTGTTTGACACCACACCGTCAGTTGCGCTAAGGAAGGGGATGCATGCCACTTCATACATGCTGATGAAGGAACTGTATTCTGTAAGACCCATCATGTACATTGCCTGCACCAACACCGCTCCATCAGTCACATGGAAGGAGGATTAGTTACACCACCACGACACTCTGCTCACACTGAAGAGATGTCTGCTTGCCACGTTCACAATGCAGAAAATGAAACTTACACCAAAGAAGGGATATGCCTATGCACTTGCCTATGAAATGTTATTGCTTTTTATGATTGATTAAATTTAGAAGAGCAGTTGACCACTAAAGGGTCAACTTGCTCAACCTTTTGAAAACAGTGTGTATATAAACACCACCATACAAAGATATAGAGGGTTGATCAATCCATTAGGTAGATAGTTAGCCTGTTTTAAGAGATGAAGATTGTAACTTTGTTCTTTCTTTTAATAGAAGCTCTACGCCTTGCTGTTTATGACTGTGTGTGAAATCATTCGCCAGCCATTACTCGTGGTTGCTGAGAGGGCCCCTCGACAATTCATGGTTTCTATTTTCGTATGAGTTTTTGTTATCTCTTCATCACATATAAGTAGTTTTAATTTTAATTTGTTTATATGTATTTCTCTGTTTTCTGTAACATGTATTTTCTGTAGTTAACATAATTTACACTGTGTTGTTAATGTAGTTTTAGTTTATAAAATTAATTACATATAGTTTGCTTTAAGTCTTTCCTTTCAGTATTTCCTTTCAGTTAAATGCATAATGTTATATTTACAGATAAAAAAAGCTTAGTTAGTCTTAGGTCTGATTTATAGTGAGAGATTAGTTTTGCTACTTTTTGTTTAAACTGTAAATTAGTTCAGCTATGTTTCAGTTCGTTTTATTTTATAATAGAAATAATTTTTTATACCCATAGATTAGTAATCCCTTTTGCTTGTTTTAACTGTTAATTAGGTTTAAATTTTGTCCTTTATGCATTTTGTTTTCATATGCACAAAATCAGCTGATAATTAAATCATTTAGGTCTATTTTTATTATTTTATGTATACAGCCTCTAATTCAGACTATGTAATTGGACTGTCATTCAGACCCTCCTTCCAGACTACTGTCCAGCCTTCCATCTGACCTTTAGTGTTCTTAGTTTATTTTTAAACCTGTTTTTAGTTCTGTTTCTTTGGCTTTTTTATTATGCTCTGATTGTAGTCATTAGATAATGGTTATGTTTTTATTTGAACCATAGATTAGATTGTTTAAAGTATTTACTAAGTTTTATCCTTAGTTTTCTCTTTCCAAATTATGCTTTGAATTATGTGTTGTGATTTTGTTCCTTTTAATTTTTGATTTTCTTCTTTAATACTGTTGTAATGTTTTGAATTTTTTTTTTTGGTATATGGATTTGTAGGGTTAGGTGTGTTAATTGCTAGTATACTAGTACCTTGTCAATTTATCATAGTGATAAGACCTATTCCTTTCATTGTGTGATTATTGAAAAGACTTGTAGAAAAGAAATTAAAATGATCTTCATCGAGTTTTCTACTTGCTTTTATTAAATTTTTCTTTATTAAGTTTCCTAGTTGCTTCTTTATTTATTTTTCTACTTATTCATAAATTAGACCTTTCTCAGTTTTTAAAGTTGTTTATGAAAGTTTTCCCATTCTTAGATTAAGAAGAAGAAGAGTTAATTAATGAGTAGTTTGATATTATCTTAGTATGATGTTTTGCTTTAATCACATTAATAATTAAATTTTTAGGAGTTTAACTCGGTTTTTCATTTTGAATATTTTTCAATCTTTTGTTTATTAAAGTATTTCTACAACGCCCTAGGAACCCCTCTACCTTCGCATATATTTTGTAGCAACTCTAAGCCTACCAACCCCGGTCGATAATTAAATATTAGGTGTATTTAAGATAGTAGAACACATCCAAAAATTTTGGTACTAATCTAGTTGAGATAACACCCAACATTTTGGCGTCGTTGCCGGGGAGTTTTTCTGTAAGGTAGAAAAATAAAATTTGTTTAGTAAGTAGTAGTAGTCTAGGTTCTCCTTTAGTTTAGGTTTTCATAAATAGAGTCTAGATAGGTAAGGATAGATAGGTTTCCTTTACGTTACACAACAAGGGGAAGGAGAAACGATAAGACGCAAAGATGACTTCACTACGGAATTTCCATAGTGTGACAATTTGACGCATCCACTTTAGTGGGTCTCCCCAAAGCCTTGTTTTTCCTTTTTCGCACAAGTGTGTTTACTTTACACAAAGTTTGATTTATTTCCCTTAAGCATACTTTTCTTTTCACAGACGTAGATACTTTACTTTTTCATAAGTTCAATTTAATGTATGTATGCCTTTAGGTAATTTACTTTCGTACAATTTACTCGAATTCAAGTGTAGGACTTATTTTACAATTAAATCACTTAGTAGTGTTGGAAGTACCACCCATCTTGCTAACAAATTGACAGGAACATTTGAAAGAGGAACCCAAATATAATTTAGGAATAGTTATTTATGTCATGGGAATATATGGTAGGAAAGAAGGATGAAGAATTTGTTACCTTTGAATTCCCTATTAGAGATCCAGGAGGAATGGCACAAAGACAGTACATTCCCCCATCCATTTTTCCAAATTTTCACGGACTAGAGAAAGAAGACCCCGATGAATTTTTATTTCAATTGGAAATTCTTTGTAGAGCATATAATGTTCAAAATATGAATTTTTTCCCTCTTACTTTGAAAGGGGTAGCCCTCCGATGGTTCATGAGCCTAGGTGGGAATTGCATTCAAACTTGGGAAGACATGAAACATATGTTCTTGAAAATATACAAAGAGTATTACAGGTTTAACGAGGAAATCTTTGAAATAACACAGGGAGAAGAAGAAACTTTGGAAAACTATGTCGAATGCTTTCAATACAACCTTCAAAGATCAAAATTAAGATAGTTAGGGAAAAATACCTTAAAAAAACTTTTATTGAAAGGCATAAAAAGTGAATATTTAGAAATTTTAAACCTAATGGGAACAGGTGATGTATCTCAGTTATCATATGATAATGTTTGTGAATTATGTAGAAGGTATTCAAGAGGAAAATTCAAGATTAGTAAGAATATACCCTCTTATTAGCCTCATCTTAACCCCTGTCAACCTTGTTCACAAATCCTTTCTGTCCCGTTTGATGATCATAGGGATACTTTCTCTTATGTTGCAACACTTCCTGTTCTACAATATTTTCAACAATATCCCATTTTTCAGGCAGGATCAACCACACAAGCTAGTCAATTACACCTACCATAATTACCTTCTCATAAACCTCCTCTATGCCTTAAGAATATTCCTGTTCAGTCCAGTCCACCTTCTAACAACAATAAAGTAGTACAATATGCTTACAGTGGTTAACTGCAACATTTATCCACCTTACCTACCTCACCAACATTATTGCAAGAAATTCATATGAGATTTGGAGAGGTTATAGATCAAGGGATTGTAAAGACTACAAAAGAAAGTGAAGTTTCTATTTGGCCTTTTCCACAAGAAGATAAGATAAACTTGGAATGCCTCTCATTCGATGAGGAAGGGACATTAGAACCTGAATATTCCTTGTCATTAAACTTAGATTCTGTACGCATTCTAGAGTTCAATGAAAGATCTCATGACATAATGAATGAAGAAGAAAACATAGAATACATAAGTCACATTGAAATATGGTTGCAAGAGGGAACCAAGCCACGGTACTATCCTCTTTTTCAATGTTTATTGCTGCTAAATCAAATAGCTCGTTTGATTCTTCATATCCCGGTAATTATTGTAATATTTTTCTTATATGTGGATAAAGGTATATTTCTAATTTTGCTTCGGACATGGTTACAGTGGAAGAATTCATATACTTGAATTGTTTTCTTTCATTTTAGTAGAATAGGATATTATTTAAATATATTTTTGTTTTATTAAATAAATACGAGTTACTACAGGTGACTCTTTCTCTTTCCATGATGTTATATATGTTTTTATAAATAAATATGAATCATCTAACAAATGGTTTTGTAGCTTAATTATAATAATTTTATCTATAAGTAGCTTATGGAGTATTATTTGAAAGACAATTTATGATTGTAAGATATATTAAACCTTTTTTAAAAATTGCAGCTTATAGTGACGATTAAAAACAATTCTCTATATATCACTTTAAACCGTTCCTTTTATGATTTAGATAGTTTTTGGTATTTTGATTTAGACATGTATATTTATGATTTTCTATTTTAAACAGTTGCGTGATAAGGCCTACTCTTATTATTATCTTTTTCGAATCTCACCTTATACCTATGGATTACTAGTTTATCCTATACTTGTTATCAAAACTTGTCTCTTAAAATATCTTTGTGTGATAACTCGATAGAAGGTGGAATTTTTGCCTGTGGGGAACGCTATTTATCTTTTACGAAGAAGAAGGGTTATAAGTCAAAGAACAACTTTAATTTATTCTCTTTTTGACATGATTTATGATTAAGGGCAATATGAAAAGTATTTGTAAGTTTATTTTTGTGAAATTGAATTATGTGTTTTAGCAGGGCTTAGCACGCTCTAGTACCAATTGGCTTCCATATACTTAATATCATTATACAAGGCAAACCCTCCGGGGTACTGAACATGCCTGCTGGTAGCGGGTGAATGATAAGTAAAAACTTAAAACAAGGAAGCTCGATGAATGCAAGTAAACCCGCTTGGGTACTGAACAGGCTCACTGGCAGCGAGACTATGCTTGCATGGTACCAAGATAAACCCATCAGGGTACTGAACAGGTCTACTGGTAGGGGGACAATATTGGGTAAAAGAGATCTGATTAATGCACTACTATGCACATGATTCGGAGAATAATGATAAATATGAAGAAAATTTTTCAAATTTTATTTTAAGGCCGATTGTTTTTAATGTCATTTGAGAATTACTGTAAGTTGGGATTGGACCTAGCCATCTAATTCAATGAATACCTAGGATGCCATTATCCTAGAAATAGGACCCATAGCTATAAATATCACACACTCCGAGGTAAACTCAAAATATCTTATGATGACAAGATATCTTTAAAATAAGGCACAGATGACTAGCTTTTCCTTTGTCATGCTTTCAATTCTCTTATCAACATTTAAGTAGTCTTTCTAAGCATTGTTACATTTTTCATGAATATACATATCTGAATCATTTCCATTTTACTAGTTAGTTTTTCTTTTTACAAAATAATACAACAGCATGATAGGACTCTTTTTATATGGAACAATCGAATCTTATTTCTCATGGCTTGAGGACATGCCATACCTTTGGTTTGGGGGAGAGGATTAGGAAAAAATAGACTATTTTTATTTTTATTATTTATGACATATCTATTTTCTCTGACAAAATGATAAGTGTTTTTCAAGATAAATTAGCAATGGAACTTGGTTATAGCATGAAGTATATTTTATAGAAGATCAATATGGAGGACTATATGGAGGATTGAAGGATAATCCAAATGAAATACCACATGACGATCTAAACTTGGTGATATTATAGCACTTATGACTAAAATTTGCTAACCAAATTTTGTTTTGGCAAATATTTTTTACCTCCATGAGAATGCTTTGACCTTAGAAGTTTTTTTAGTTATCATTTCACTATTAGTAACCCTATCCTTTTACTCAATCATGCATGTAAACTATCAAATGATTAATTTTATACCTTTTGTGTCATATGTTCAACTTGTCCAAATTTTTACTTTGGACATGGTTGCAATAATTATAAACTTTATGAACTCACTCATTCATGCATATGCTTGTTGCTGGATCACATTTCAAAGTTCGCTTTGACAGTATGATCTCTTATCTTTTTCTTTGCTCAGTGGGACCTATGATCTAGATGGAGATCGGTGGCCACCCACCTATTCCACTGGCTCAAAACAATTGTTCATTGTGGCAGTTTCCTAGTTATTTTTCGGCAGTTTTTCGAGTCCTAAACTTCCGGGGCCGTTTTGAGGCCTTAAACGACGTTTTTTGGAGATTCGGGGCCAAATGGTTGCCATCGGCATGAATTTGGTTGACCAAAAGTTGTAAATCTTAGACCAACCTTTCCAACGAGTTCTCGAACGCCCAAATCGGAGATCGTATGCAAAAGTTATGACCTCGGGAAGTTGACTGTTCAACTTACCACCGTGGGGTCGCAAACTTTATGACGGTTCATCTTCTAGGGTTACGTTTTGGGACTTTTGGGGTTCTCACCTCGCTATCATTATTATAAATAGGCCCCTTTGGCCTCATTTTGTATTCAGCTTGGAACGAATGAGCGTAGCGGCCACATCTCTTCTCAGAGATAGCTACCAACATTCTAGCAATTGTATTACAGTCTGTTCTATTTCTGCCATTTAATAGAATATGTGTTTACTGTATCTTTGTTATCTTTACAAAATGTCTGTTATCATGATTCTGTATCTGCTATTTCATTTCGTTTGCGCATAAATCCTGATTAGTGGTATCAGAGCAATCTGCTCTTTGATTGTTTCTCGGCGCATGTCCCCGACGAGGTCCGAGTATAGAGAGTTTGGTCACGAACTAGTTTCACTTGATCATTCTCGCCGTCCCAAATGACCTCCCATGGCAGAAGACAAGAGAGACGACGGAGCAGGAGATCCTATCAAGTCGCTGCTTGAGGAATCCCTCGAGCGACAGAGGAACGAGATGATGGACAGTTTCGCCCAAATCCTTCAGCGAAAGCCGGCAAAGGCAAATGCATCTTCAAGAAGCAGCCGATTCGGGGATGCAACTCCCTTCAAGGTACAAGTAAACTTTGATATTCCTTTATTTGAAGGAAATATTGATGGATATGCCCTAGATAATTGGTTGAATGTTCTAGAAGGGTATTTCTCTGTCCACAAATTTTTCGACAGAGAAAAGATCACCTTTGCGCTCCTTAAGGCAGCCCCCCATGTCCAAAATTGGTGGGGTACTTATTGTGAGCAAAACTTATCAGACGAGTCTGAAATGTTTGAAACACTTCCCACTTGGGCCTCTTTCATAGATGCCGTCAAGGAACAGTATTACCCTGTGGGAAACTATGATGACCAGTTCACAAAATGGACCATTCTGCGTCAAGAAAGGGACCAGACGGTGTCGGAGTACACCAACAAATTTCATACTCTGTGGACAAAGATGAGTATCAAAGACTCCGAGCGGCACCTCATCCTGAAATATCGCAGTGGTCTACATCGGTACATCCGAACTGAGATGGACTTCCTCGACATCTCTTCACTTGGATCCACCTATCGGTATGCTGTCAAAATCGAGGAGAAATTTCGACAAAAGAACAAGCGAGATTCTGGACCTGCGAATCCACCGCAGAAGCAAGGCAAGGGAAACCCTGGCCCGCAGAACACAGCGAAAGAAAACGGCAACCAGTCCCCACCACAAGCCAAGAAGGGAGATAGAAAGACAAAGAAGGACACTGGTAAGTGGTGCGAATTTCATAAAAGCCCTTGGCACAACACTGATGAATGCCGCTCAAAGCAGTCATTAGTGGCTGAGATCAAATCTTCAGAATTAGATCCTGATTCTGATTCTGAACCCAATGCCACAGCCGCAGACAATGGGAGACAGATCATTGATGCAGACCCCACTGCCACTGTTGCTACCGCATAGATTCAACTAGACGAGCCTGAAGAGTCAGAGGCAGAGGAGCGCCTATTCCACTCGCAGATGTGGGTGAAGGGCATGCCTCTACATTTTGTTGTTGACAACGGCAGCCAAAAGAACCTGATCTCAGCAGAAGTCGTCAAGAGATTGGGGATTCCGACAACACCACACCCGCAGCCTTACAAAATCGGTTGGCTAAGCCAAGGACGCGGTATCCGCATTACTCAGCAATGCCTCCTACCGTATGGCATCACGCCTTTCCAAGATGAGGTATTGTGTGATGTGGCCCCACTTGAACTCTGCGATGTTCTTTTAGGACAACCATATATGTGGAAGCGTCATGCTGTATATGAGTCACGGCCTCGCAGTGTCATTGTCACTTTGGGAGGACAACTCTACCGGATCCCAGAGATAGTTGCACCTACTACAGTCTCGCAGGGTAGGAAGATAAGCTCCCACAACAGAAAATTATTCCTCTTCACAATTGTGTCTGAAGGAGAACATAAGATCACAGAGACCTCCACACCCTCTGCACAGGGTGTCTCTGCTCATCATACACAAGAAGAAGACAGAGCCATTGTTTCGTCATCTATACGAGTACCTCTACAATGCAAGGCCACGCATTCAAGGTGCTCATCCAGAAACAAATCATCCAGACAACAATTACAGCCCTCTCGGGATGCCAAAGAAAAGCAGCCTCTTCACTTCAACAAATGTTGCACCAGGAGATTAGCTCAACACACAGTTTGAGATACAATACGGGATTCGACGCAATGGAGACCATTGCTTCCTAAGGAGGGAGGATTGATCCAGATGGATATCGGTGGCCACCCACCTATTCCACTGGCTCAAAACAATTGTTCATTGTGGCAGTTTCCTAGTTATTTTTCGGCAGTTTTTCGAGTCCTAAACTTCCGGGGCCGTTTTGAGGCCTTAAACGATGTTTTTTGGAGATTTGGGGCCAAATGGTTGTCATCGACATGCATTTGGCCGACCGAAAGTTGTAAAGATTAGACCAACCTTTCCAACGAGTTCTCGAACGCCCAAATCGGAGATTGTATGCAAACGTTATGACCCCGGGAAGTTGACTGTTCAACTTACCACCGTGGGGCCGCAAAATTTATGAC
>LPNX010142320.1:98143-116544 GCA_001517045.1 Pseudotsuga menziesii
ACTTATTGTAAGCAAAACTTATCAGACGAGTCTGAAATGTTTGAAACACTTCCCACTTGGGCCTCTTTCATAGAAGCCGTCAAGGAACAGTATTACCCTGTGGGAAACTATGATGACCATTACACAAAATGGACCATTCTGCGTCAAGAAAGGGACCAAACGGTGTCGGAGTACACCAACAAATTTCATACTCTGCAGACAAAGCTGAGTATCAAAGACTCCGAGCGGCACCTCATCCTGAAATATCGCAGTGGTCTACATCGGTACATTCGAACTGAGATGGACTTCCTCGACATCTCTTCACTTGGATCCACCTATCGGTATGCTGTCAAAATTGAGGAGAAATTTCGACAAAAGAACAAGCGAGATTTTGGACCTGTGAATCCACCGCAGAAGCAAGGCAAGGGAAACCCTGGCCCGCAGAACACAGCGAAAGAAAACGACAACCAGTCCCCACCACAAGCCAAGAAGGGAGATAGAAAGACAAAGAAGGACACTGGTAAGTGGTGCGAATTTCATAAAAGCCCTTGGCACAACACTGATGAATGCCACTCAAAGCAGTCATTAGTGGCCGATATCAAATCTTCATAATTAGATCCTGATTCTGATTCTGAACGCAATGCCACAGCCGCAAAAAATGGAGGACAGATCATTGATGCAGACCCCACTGCCACTGTTTCTACTGCATAGATTCAACTAGACGAGCCTGAAGAGTCAGAGGCAGAGGAGTGCCTATTCCACTCGCAGCTGTGGGTGAAGGGCATGCCTCTACATTTTGTTGTTGACAACGGCAGCCAAAAGAACCTGATCTCAGCAGAAGTCGTCAAGAGATTGGGGGTTCTGACAACACCACACCCGCAGCCTTACAAAATCGGTTGGCTAAGCCAAGGACACGGTATCTGCATTACTCAGCAATGCCTCCTACCGTATGGCATCAAGCCTTTCCAAGATGAGGTACTGTGTGATGTGGCCCCACTTGAAGTCTGCGATGTTCTTTTAGGACAACCATATATGTGGAAGCGTCATAATGTATATGAGTCACGGCCTCGCAGTGTCATTGTCACTTTGGGAGGACAACTCTACCGGATCCCAGAGATAGTTGCACCTAATACAGTCTCGCAGGGTAGGAAGATAAGTTCCCACATCAGAAAATTATTCCTCTTCACAATTGCGTCTGAAGGAGAACATAAGATCACAGAGACCTCCACACCCTCTGCACAGGGTGTCTCTGCTCATCAAACACAAGAAGAAGACAGAGCCATTGTTTCCTCATCTATACGAGTACCTCTACAATGCAAGGCCACGCATTCAACGTGCTCATCCAGAAACAAATCATCGAGACAACAATTACAGCCCTCTCGGGATGCCAAAGAAAAGCAGCCTCTTCACTTCAACAAATGTCGCACCAAGAGATCAGCTCAACACACAGTTCGAGATACGATACGGGATTCGACGCAATGGAGACCATTGCTTCCTAAGGAGGGAGGATTGATCCAGATGGAGATCGGTGGCCACCCACCTATTCCACTGGCTCAAAACAATTGTTCATTGTGGCAGTTTCCTAGTTATTTTTCGGCAGTTTTTCGAGTCCTAAACTTCTAGGGCCGTTTTGAGGCCTTAAACGATGTTTTTTGGAGATTTGGGGCCAAATGGTTGTCATCGACATGCATTTGGCCGACCGAAAGTTGTAAATATTAGACCAAACTTTCCAACGAGTTCTCGAACGCCCAAATCGGAGATTGTATGCAAACGTTATGACCCCGGGAAGTTGACTGTTCAACTTACCACCGTGGGGCCGCAAAATTTATGACGGTTCATCTTTTAGGGTTACGTTTTGGGACTTTTGGGGTTCTCACCTCGCTGTCATTATTATAAATAGGCCCCTTTGGCCTCATTTTGTATTCAGCTTGGCACGAATGAGCGTAGCGGCCAGATCTCTTCTCAGAGATAGCTACCACCATTCTAGCAATTGTATTACAGTCTGTTCTATTTCCGCCATTTAATAGAATATGTGTTTACTGTATCTTTTTTATCTTTTGAAAATGTCTGTTATTATGATTCTGTATCTGCTATTTCATTTCGTTCGCGCATAAATCCGGATCAGTGGTATCAGAGCAATCTGCTCTTTGATTGTTTCTCGGTGCATGTCCCTGACGAGGTCTGAGTACAGAGAGTTTGGTCATGAACTAGTTTCACTTGATCATTCTCGCCGTCCCAAACGACGTCCCATGGTAGAAGACAAGAGAGACGACAGAGCAGGAGATCCATGGTTGGCATTGGCATGCATTTGGCCGACCGAAAGTTGTAAATCTTAGACCAACCTTTCCAATGAGTTCTCGAACGCCCAAATCGGAGATCGTATGCAAAAGTTATGACCCCAGGAAGTTGACTGTTCAACTTACCACCGTGGGGCCGCAAACTTTATGACGGTTCATCTTTTAGGGTTACGTTTTGGGACTTTTGGGGTTCTCACCTCGCTATCATTATTATAAATAGGCCCCTTTGGCCTCATTTTGTATTCAGCTTGGCACGAATGAGCGTAGCGGCCAGATCTCTTCTCAGAGATAGCTACCACCATTCTAGCAATTGTATTACAGTCTGTTCTATTTCCGCCATTTAATAGAATATGTGTTTACTGTATCTTTTTTATCTTTGCAAAATGTCTGTTATTATGATTCTGTATCTGCTATTTCATTTTGTTCCTGCATAAATCCGGATCAGTGGTATCAGAGCAATCTGCTCTTTGATTGTTTCTCGGTGCATGTCCCCGACGAGGTCTGAGTACAGAGAGTTTGGTCACGAACTAGTTTCCCTTGATCATTCTCGCCGTCCCAAACGACCTCCCATGGCGGAAGACAAGAGAGACGACGGAGCAGGAGATCCTATCAAGTCGCTGCTTGAGGAAGCCCTCGAGCAACAGAGGAACGAGATGATGGACAGTTTCGCCCAAATCCTTCAGCGAATGCCGGCAATGGAAAATGCATCTTCAAGAAGCAGCCGATTCAGGGATGCAACTCCCTTCAAGGTACAAGTTAAATTTGATATTCCTTTATTTGAAGGCAATATTGATGCAGATGCCCTATATAATTGGTTGAATGTTCTAGAAGGGTATTTCTCTGTCCACAATTTTTTCGACAGAGAAAATATCACCTTTGCGCTCCTTAAGGTAGCCCCCCATGTCCAAAATTGGTGGGGTACTTATTGTGAGCAAAACTTATCAGACGAGTCTGAAATGTTTGAAACACTTCCCACTTGGCCCTCTTTCATAGATGCCATCAAGGAATAGTATTACCCTGTGGGAAACTATGATGACCAGTACACAAAATGGACCATTCTACGTCAAGAAAGGGACCAGACGGTGTCGGAGTACACCAACAAATTTCATACTCTGCGGACAAAGCTGAGTATCAAAGACTCCGAGCAGCACCTCATCCTGAAATATCACAGTGTTCTACATCGGTACATTCGAACTGAGATGGACTTCCTCGACATCTCTTCATTTGGATCCACCTATCGGTATGCTGTCAAAATCGAGGAGAAATTTCGACAAAAGAACAAGCGAGATTCTGGACCTGCGAATCCACCGCAGAAGCAAGGCAAGGGAAACCCTGGCCCGCAGAACACAGCGAAAGAAAACGACAACCAGTCCCCACCACAAGCCAAGAAGGGAGATAGAAAGACAAAGAAGGACACTGGAAAGTGGCACGAATTTCATAAAAGCCCTTGGCACAACACTGATGAATGCCGCTCAAAGCAGTCATTAGTGGTTGAGATCAAATCTTCAGAATTAGATCCTGATCCTGATTCTGAACCCAATGCCACAGCCGCAGACAATGGGAGACAGATCATTGATGCAGACCCCACTGCCACTGTTGCTACCGCACAGATTCAACTAGACGAGCCTGAAGAGTCAGAGGCAGAGGAGTGCCTATTCCACTCACAGATGTGGGTGAAGGGCATGCCTCTACATTTTGTGGTTGACAACGGAAGCCAAAAGAACTTGATCTCAGTAGAAGTCGTCAAGAGATTGGGGCTTCCGACATCACCACACCCGCAGCCTTACAAAATCGGTTGGCTAAGCTAAGGACGCGGTATCCCCATTACTCAGCAATGCCTCCTACCGTATGGCATCAAGCCTTTCCAAGATGAGGTACTGTGTGATGTGGCCCCACTTGAAGTCTGCGATGTTCTTTTAGGACAACCATATATGTGGAAGCGTCATGCTGTATATGAGTCACGGCCTCGCAGTGTCATTGTCACTTTGGGAGGACAACTCTACCGGATCCCAGAGATAGTTGCACCTACTACAGTCTCACAGGGTAGGAAGATAAGCTCCCACATCAGAAAATTATTCCTCTTCACAATTGCTTCTGAAGGAGAACATAAGATCACAGAGACCTCCACACCCTCTGCACAGGGTGTCTTTGCTCATCAGACACAAGAAGAAGACAGAGCCATTGTTTCCTCATCTATACGAGTACCTCTACAATGCAATGCCATGCATTCAAGGTGCTCATCCAGAAACAAATCATCCAGACAACAATTACAGCCCTCTCGGGATGCCAAAGAAAAGCAGCCTCTTCACTTCAACAAATGTCGCACCAGGAGATCAGCTCAACACACAGTTCGAGATACGATAGGGATTTGACGCAATGGAGACCATTGCTTCCTAAGGAGGGAGGATTGATCCAGATGGAGATCGGTGGCCACCCACCTATGCCACTGGCTCAAAACAATTGTTCATTGTGGCAGTTTCCTAGTTATTTTTCGGCAGTTTTTCGAGTCCTAAACTTTCGGGGCCGTTTTGAGGCCATAAACGATGTTTTTTGGAGATTCGGGGCCAAATGGTAGATATCAATGTGCATTTCCTAACCAAAAGTTGTAAAGCTTAGACCAACCTTTCCAACGAGTTCTCGAACGCCCAAATCGGAGATCGTATGCAAAAGTTATGACCCCGGGAAGTTGACTGTTCAACTTACCACCGTGGGGCCGCAAACTTTATGACGGTTCATCTTCTAGGGTTACGTTTTGCGACTTTTGGGGTTCTCACCTCACTATCATTATTATAAATAGGCCCCTTTGGCCTCATTTTGTATTCAGCTTGGCACGAATGAGCGTAGCGGCCACATCTCTTCTCAGAGATAGCTACCACCATTCTAGCAATTGTATTACAGTCTGTTCTATTTCCGCCATTTAATAGAATATGTGTTTACTGTATCTTTTTTATCTTTTGAAAATGTCTGTTATTATGATTCTGTATCTGCTATTTCATTTCGTTCGCGCATAAATCTGGATCAGTGGTATCAGAGCAATCTGCTCTTTGATTGTTTCTCGGCGCATGTCCCCGACGAGGTCTGAGTACAGAGAGTTTGGTCACGAACTAGTTTCACTTGATCATTCTCGCCGTCCCAAACGACCTCCCATGGCGGAAGATAAGAGAGACGACGGAGCAGGAGATCCTATCAAGTCGCTGCTTGAGGAAGCCCTCGAGTGATAGAGGAACGAGATGATGGACAGTTTCGCCCAAATCCTTCAGCGAATGCCGGCAATGGCAAATGCATCTCCAAGAAGCGGCCGATTCGGGGATGCAACTCCCTTCAAGGTAAAAGTTAACTTTGATATTCCTTTATTTGAAGGAAATATTGATGCATATGCCCTAGATAATTGGTTGAATGTTCTAGAAGGGTATTTCTCTGTCCACAATTTTTTTGACAGAGAAAAGATCACCTTTGCGCTCCTTAAGGCAGCCCCCCATGTCCAAAATTGGTGGGGTACTTATTGTGAGCAAAACTTATCAGGCGAGTCTGAAATGTTTGAAACACTTCCCACTTGGGCCTCTTTCATAGATGCCATCAAGGAACAGTATTACCCTGTGGGAAACTATGATGACCAGTACACAAAATGGACCATTCTGCGTCAAGAAAGGGACCAAACGGTGTCGGAGTACACCAACAAATTTCATACTTTGCGGACAAAGCTGAGTATCAAAGACTCCGAGCAGCACCTCATCCTGAAATATCGCAGTGGTCTACATTGGTACATTCGAACTGAGATGGACTTCCTCGACATCTCTTCACTTGGATCCACCTATCGGTATGCTGTCAAAATCGAGGAGAAATTTCGACAAAAGAACAAAAGAGATTCTAGACCTGCGAATCCACCGCAGAAGCAAGGCAAGGGAAACCCTGGCCCACAGAAAACAGGGAAAGAAAATGACAACCAGTCCCCACCACAAGCCAAGAAGGGAGATAGAAAGACAAAGAAGGACACTGGTAAGTGGTGTGAATTTCATAAAAGCCCTTGGCACAACACTGATGAATGCCGCTCAAAGCAGTCATTAGTGGCCGAAATCAAATCTTCAGAATTAGATCCTGATTCTGATTCTGAACCCAATGCCACAGCCGCAGAAAATGGGAGACAGATCATTGATGTAGACCCCACTGCCACTGTTTCTATCACACAGATTCAACTAGACGAGCCTGAAGAGTCAGAGGCAGAGGAGCGCCTATTCCACTCACAGATGTGGGTGAAGGGCATGCCTCTACATTTTGTTGTTGACAACGGCAGCCAAAAGAACCTGATCTCAGCAGAAGTCGTCAAGAGATTGGGGCTTCCGACAACACCACACCCGCAACCTTACAAAATCGGTTGGCTAAGCCAAGGACGTGGTATCCGCATTACTCAGCAATGCCTCCTACCGTATGGCATGAAGCCTTTCCAAGATGAGGTACTGTGTGATGTGGCCCCACTTGAAGTCTGCGATGTTATTTTAGGACAACCATATATGTGGAAGCGTCATGTTGTATATGAGTCACGGCCTCGCAGTGTCACTATCACTTTGGGAGGACAACTCTACCGGATCCCAGAGATAGTTGCACCTACTACAGTCTTGCAGGGTAGGAAGATAAGCTCCCACATCAGAAAATTATTCCTCTTCACAATTGTGTCTGAAGGAGAACATAAGATCACAGAGACCTCCACACCCTCTGCACAGGGTGTCTCTGCTCATCAGACACAAGAAGAAGACAGAGCCATTGTTTCCTCATCTATACGAGTACCTCTACAATGCAAGGCCACAAATTCAAGGTGCTCATCCAGAAACAAATCATCCAGACAACAATTACAGCCCTCTCGGGATGCCAAAGAAAAGCAGCCTCTTCACTTCAACAAATGTCGCACCAGGAGATCAGCTCAACACACAGTTCGAGATACGTTACGGGATTCGATGCAATGGAGACCATTGCTTCCTAAGGAGGGAGGATTGATCCAGATGGAGATCGGTGGCCACCCACCTATTCCACTGGCTCAAAACAATTGTTCATTGTGGCAGTTTCCTAGTTATTTTTCGGCAGTGTTTCGAGTCCTAAACTTTCAGGGCCATTTTGAGGCCTTAAACGATGTTTTTTTGAGATTCGGGGCCAAATGGTTGATATAAACATGCATTTGGCTGACCAAAAGTTGTAAATCTTAGACCAACCTTTCCAACGAGTTCTCGAACGCCCAAATCGGAGATCGTATGCAAAAGTTATGACCCCGGGAAGTTGACTGTTCAACTTACCACCGTGGGGCCGCAAACTTTATGACGGTTCATCTTCTAGGGTTACGTTTTGGGACTTTTGGGGTTCTCACCTCGCTATCATTATTATAAATAGGCCCCTTTGGCCTCATTTTGTATTCAGCTTGGCACGAATGAGCGTAGCGTCCACATCTCTTCTCAGAGATAGCTACCACCATTCTAGCAATTGTATTACAGTCTGTTCTATTTCTGCCATTTAATAGAATATGTGTTTACTGTATCTTTTTTATCTTTACAAAATGTCTGTTATTATGATTCTGTATCTGCTATTTCATTTCGTTCGCGCATAAATCCGGATCAGTGGTATCAAAGCAATCTGCTCTTTGATTGTTTCTCAGCGCATGTCCCCGACGAGGTCTGAGTACAGAGAGTTTGGTCACGAACTAGTTTCACTTGATCATTCTCGCCGTCCCAAACGACCTCCCATGGTGGAAGACAAGAGAGACGACGGAGCAGGAGATCCTATCAAGTCGCTGCTTGAGGAAGCCCTCGAGCGACAGAGGAACGAGATGATGGACAGTTTCGCCCAAATCCTTCAACGAATGCCGGCAATGGAAAATGCATCTTCAAGAAGCAGCCGATTCGGGGATGCAACTCCCTTCAAGGTACAAGTTAACTTTGATATTCCTTTATTTGAAGGAAATATTGATGCAGATGCCCTAGATAATTGGTTGAATGTTCTAGAATGGTGTTTCTCTGTCCACAATTTTTTCGTCAGAGAAAAGATCACCTTTGCGCTCCTTAAGGCAGCCCCCCATTTCCAAAATCGGTGGGGTACTTATTGTGAGCAAAACTTATCAGATGAGTCTGAAATGTTTGAAACACTTCCCACTTGGGCCTCTTTCATAGATGCCATCAAGGAACAGTATTACCCTGTGGGAAACTATGATGACCAGTTCACAAAATGGACCATTCTGCGTCAAGAAAGGGACCAAACGGTGTCGGAGTACACGAACAAATTTCATACTCTGCGGACAAAGCTGAGTATCAAAGACTCCGAACGATACCTCATCCTGAAATATCGCAGTGGTCTACATTGGTACATTCGAACTGAGATGGACTTCCTCGACATCTCTTCACTTGGATCCACCTATCGGTATGCTGTCAAAATCGAGGAGAAATTTCGACAAAAGAACAAGCGAGATCCTAGACCTGCGAATCCACCGTAGAAGCAAGGCAAGGGAAACCTGGCCCGCAGAACACAGCGAAAGAAAATGACAACCAGTCCCCACCACAAGCCAAGAAGGGAGATAGAAAGACAAAGAAGGACACTGGTAAGTGGTGCAAATTTCATAAAATCCCTTGGCACAACACTGATGAATGCCGCTCAAAGCAGTCATTAGTGGCCGAGATCAAATCTTCAGAATTAGATCCTGATTCTGATTCTGAACCCAATGCCACAGCCACAGACAATGGGAGACAGATCATTGATGCAGACCCCACTTCCACTGTTGCTACTGCACAGATTCAACTAGATGAGCCTGAAGAGTCAGAGGCAGAGGAGCGCCTATTCCACTCGCAGATGTGGGTGAAGGTCATGCCTCTACATTTTGTTGTTGACAACGGTAGCCAAAAGAACCTGATCTTAGCAGAAGTCGTCAAGAGATTGGGGGTTTCCGACAACACCACACCCGCAGCCTTACAAAATCAGTTGGCTAAGCCAAGGACGCAGTATCCGCATTACTCAGCAATGCCTCCTACCATATGGCATGAAGCCTTTCCAAGATGAGGTACTGTGTGATGTGGCCCCACTTGAAGTCTGCGATGTTCTTTTAGGACAACCATATATGTGGAAGCGTCATGTTGTATATGAGTCACGGCTTCGCAGTGTCATTGTCACTTTGGGAGGACAACTCTACCAGATCCCAGAGATAGTTGCACCTACTACAGTCTCGCAGGGTAGGAAAATAAGCTCCCACATCAGAAAATTATTCCTCTTCACAATTGCGTCTGAAGGAGAACATAAGATCACAGAGACCTCCACACCCTCTGCACAGGGTGTCTCTACTCATCAGACACAAGAAGAAGACAGAGCCATTGTTTCCTCATCTATACGAGTACCTCTACAATGCAAGGCCACGCATTCAAGGTGCTCATCCAGAAACAAATCATCCAGACAACAATTACAGCCCTCTCGGGATGCCAAACAAAAGCAGCCTCTTCACTTCAACAAATGTCGCACCAGGAGATCAACTCAACACACAGTTCGAGATACGATACGGGATTCGACGCAATGGAGACCATTGCTTCCTAAGGAGGGAGGATTGATCCAGATGGAGATCGGTGGCCACCCACCTATTCCACTGGCTCAAAACAATTGTTCATTGTGGCAGTTTCCTAGTTATTTTTTGGCAGTTTTTCGAGTCCTAAACTTCCGGGGCCGTTTTGAGGCCTTAAACGACGTTTTTTGGAGATTCGGGACCAAATGGTTGAAATTGGCATGCATTTGGCCAACCAAAAGTTGTAAAGCTTAGACCAACCTTTCCAACGAGTTCTCGAACACCCAAATCGGAGATCGTATGCAAAAGTTATGACCCCGGGAAGTTGACTGTTCAACTTACCACCGTGGGGCCGCAAACTTTATGACGGTTCATCTTCTAGGGTTACGTTTTGGGACTTTTGGGGTTCTCACCTCGCTATCATTATTATAAATAGGCCCCTTTGGCCTCATTTTGTATTCAACTTGGCACGAATGAGCGTAGTGGCCACATCTCTTCTCAGAGATAGCTACCACCATTCTAGCAATTGTATTACAGTCTGTTCTATTTCCGCCATTTAATAGAATATGTGTTTACTGTATCTTTGTTATCTTTGCAAAATGTCTGTTATTATGATTCTGTATCTGCTATTTCATTTCGTTCGCGCATAAATCCAGATCAGTGGTATCAGAGCAATCTGCTCTTTGATTGTTTCTCGGTGCATGTCCCCGACGAGGTCCGAGTACAGAGAGTTTGGTCACGAACTAGTTTCACTTGATCATTCTCGCCGTCCCAAATGACCTCCCATGGCGGAAGACAAGAGAGACGACGGAGCAGGAGATCCTATCAAGTCGCTTCTTGAGGAAGCCCTCGAGCGACAGAGGAACGAGATGATGGATAGTTTCGCCCAAATCCTTCAGCGAATGCCGGCAATGGCAAATGCATCTTCAACAAGCAGCCGATTCGGGGATGCAACTCCCTTCAAGGTACAAGTTAAATTTGACATTCCTTTATTTGAAGGCAATATTGATGCAGATGCCCTAGATAATTGGTTGAATGTTCTAGAAGGGTATTTCTCTGTCCACAATTTTTTCGACAGAGAAAAGATCACCTTTGCACTCCTTAAGGCAGCCTCCCATGTCCAAAATTGGTGGGGTACTTATTGTGAGCAAAACTTATCAGACGAGTTTGAAATGTTTGAAACACTTCCCACTTGGGCCTCTTTCATAGATGCCGTCAAGGAACAGTATTACCCTGTGGGAAACTATGATGACCAGTACACAAAATGGACCATTCTGCGTCAAGAAAGGGACCAGACGGTGTCGGAGTACACCAACAAATTTCATACTCTGCGGACAAAGCTGAGTATCAAAGACTCCGAGCGGCACCTCATCCTGAAATATCGCAGTGGTCTACATCGGTACATCTGAACTGAGATGGACTTCCTCGACATCTCTTCACTTGGATCCACCTATCGGTATGCTGTCAAAATCGAGGAGAAATTTCGACAAAAGAACAAGCGAGATTCTGGACCTGCGAATCCACCGCAGAAGCAAGGCAAGGGAAACCCTGGCCCGCATAACACAGCGAAAGAAAACGACAACCAGTCCCCACCACAAGCCAAGAAGGGAGATAGAAAGACAAAGGACACTGGTAAGTGGTGCAAATTTCACAAAAGCCCTTGGCACAACACTGATGAATGCCGCTCAAAGCAGTCATTAGTGGCCGAGATCAAATCTTCAGAATTAGATCCTGATTCTGATTCTGAACCCAATGCCACAGCCGCAGACAATGGGAGACAGATCATTGATGCAGACCCCACTGCCACTGTTGCTACCGCACAGATTCAACTAGACGAGCCTGAAGAGTCAGAGGCAGAGGAGCACCTATTCCACTTGCAGATGTGGTTGAAGGGCATGCCTCTACATTTTGTTGTTGACAACGGCAGCCAAAAGAACCTGATCTCAGCAGAAGTCGTCAAGAGATTGGGGCTTCCGACAACACCACACCCGCAGCCTTACAAAATCGGTTGGCTAAGCCAAGGATGCGGTATCCGCATTACTCAACAATGCCTCCTACCATATGGCATCAAGCCTTTCCAAGATGAGGTACTTTATGATGTGGCCCCACTTGAAGTCTGCGGTGTTATTTTAGGACAACCATATATGTGGAAGCGTCATGCTGTATATGAGTCACGGCCTCGCAGTGTCATTGTCACTTTGGGAGGACAACTCTACCGGATCCCAGAGATAGTTGCACCTACTACAGTCTCACAGGGTAGGAAGATAAGCTCCCACATCAGAAAATTATTCCTCTTCACAATTGTGTCTGAAGGAGAACATAAGATCACAGAGACCTCCACACCCTCTGCACAGGGTGTCTCTGCTCATCAGACACAAGAAGAAGACAGAGCCATTGTTTCCTCATCTATACGAGTACCTCTACAATGCAAGGCCACGCATTCAAGGTGCTCATCCAGAAACAAATCATCGAGACAACAATTACAACCCTCTCGGGATGCCAAAGAAAAGCAGCCTCTTCACTTCAACAAATGTCGCACTAGGAGATCAACTCAACACACAGTTCGAGATACGATACGGGATTCGACGCAATGGAGACCATTGCTTCCTAAGGAGGGAGGATTGATCCGGATGGAGATCGGTGGCCACCCACCTATTCCACGGGCTCAAAACAATTGTTCATTGTGGCAGTTTCCTAGTTATTTTTTGGCAGTTTTTTGAGTCCTAAAATTTCGGGGCCGTTTTGAGGCCTTAAACGACGTTTTTTGGAGATTCGGGGCCAAGTGGTTGGTATTAGCATTCATTTGGCCGACCAAAAGTTGTAAAGCTTAGACCAGCCTTTCCAACGAGTTCTCGAACGCCCAAATCGGAGATCGTATGCAAAAGTTATGACCCCGGGAAGTTGACTGTTCAACTTACCACCATGGGGCCGCGAACTTTATGACGGTTCATCTTCTAGGGTTACGTTTTGGGACTTTTGGGGTTCTCACCTCGCTATCATTATTATAAATAGGTCCCTTTGGCCTCATTTTGTATTCAGCTTGGCACGAATGAGCGTAGCGGCCGCATCTCTTCTCAGAGATAGCTACCACCATTCTAGCAATTGTATTACAGTCTGTTCTATTTCCGCCATTTAATAGAATATGTGTTTACTGTATCTTTGTTATCTTTGCAAAATGTCTGTTATTATGATTCTGTATCTGCTATTTCATTTTGTTCGCGCATAAATCCGGATCAACCTGGCATTTCTCCGGTTTGGGGGAATGTTCAGCCTCATTTTGTTATCATTTTTGGCATTAAAATAACACATTTAAATGCATATTTTTTTATGTTTTGTGTATTTAATGTCATGCAGATCGTTATTCAGCACAAGGTAAGAACAAATTTAATGTTTATCCAAATTTGGTTATTAATATCATTTTTATGATTTTTTTAACTCAAATCTATATTATTTAAAGCATATTTGATATCTTAATTAATAAGTGTATTTGTTTGCAGGTTATGTAGTATGTTTGGGAGAATTTATAAACAAAACGAATTCAGCTCACCGTTCAGCCTGATTTGTGAAACCACTATCTAGTTCATCATGTAGCTCGTCATCCAACTCACCTTCGAGTTTCCTGTCTAGATTGCTAATTAGTTTGTGTGCTGTCCATAACCGATTTCAAGCATTTAATGTTGAAACAGTTCTGCAAATGACTTGCTACCCACGTGTTTGATGATTGAAGAGGATCTCAGCCTAATATCGCCATCACGCTGCTTGTCATCCACGTGTTCAGAGGATGGAACGTCTCCAGTCTAGAAGGATCAGTCGTAGCCTCCTCTTCTTAAAATACGAATTGTTACGTGTCTACGCGCTCTGAAGAATGGAACGACCTGCGTCTTGGAAGCCCACTGTGTTCTCACCTCTGTTTGACACCACACCCTCAGTTACGCTAAGGAAGGGGCTGCATGCCACATCATACATGCTGATGAAGGACCTGTGTTCTGGAATATCCGTCATGTACATTGCTTGCACCAATACCACTCCACTAGTCACACAGAAGGAGGAGTAGTTACACCACCACGACGCTCTACTCACGCTGAAGAGAAGCCTGCATGCCATGTTCAAAACCAGACTTACACCAAAGAAGGGATATGCCTATGCACTGGCTTATGAACTGTTATTTCCTTTTACAATTGATTAAATTTAGAAGAGCAGTCGACCACTAAAGGGTCGACTTGCTCAACCTCTTGAAAAAAGGGTGTATATAAACACCTCCATACAGAGAGAGATATGGGGTTGATCAATCCATTAGGTAGATAGTTAGTTTGTTTTAAGAGAAGAAGATTGTAACTTTGTTCTTTCTTTTAATAGAAGCTCTATGCCTTGTTGTTTATGACTGTGTGTGAAATCATTCACCAGTTATTACTCGTGGTTGCTGAGAGGGCCCCTCGACAATTCATGGTTTCTATTTCTGTATTAGTTTTTGTTATCTCTTCATCACAAATAAGTAGTTTTAGTTTTAATTTTTTTATATGTATTTCTTTGTTTTTTGTAACATGTATTTGCCATAGTTAACATAATTTACACTGTGTTGTTAATGAAGTTTAGTTTATAAAATTAATTACGTATAGTTTGCTTTCGATCTTTCCTTTCAGTATTTACTTTCAGTTAAATTTTTAATGTTATATTTACAGATAGATAAAGCTTAGTTAGTCTTAGGTGTGATTTATAGTGAGAGATTAGTTTTGCTACTTTTTGTTTTAATTGTAAATTACTTCAGCTATGTTTTAGTTTGTTTTATTTTATAATAGAAATAATTTTTTATACCCATATATTAGTAATCCCTTTAGCTTGTTTTAACTGTTAATTAGGTTTAAATTATGTCCTTTATGCATTTTGTTTTCATATGCACAAAATCACCTAATAATTAAATCATTTAGGTCTGTTTTTATTATTTTCTGTATACAGCCTCTCATTCGGACTGTGTGATTGGACTGTCATTCGGACCCTCCTTCCAGACTATTGTCTAGCCTTCCATCCGACCTTTAGTGTTCTTAGTTTATTTTTAAACCTGTTTTCAATTTTGTTTCTTTGGCTTTTTTATTATGCTATGATTGTAGTCATTGGATAATGATTATGTTTTTATTTGAACCATAGATTAGATTGTTTAAAGTATTTACTAAGTTTTATCCTTAGTTTTCTCTTTCCAACTCATGCTTTGAATTATGCGTTGTGATTTTGTTCCTTTTAATTTCCGATTTTCTTCTTTAATACTGTTGTAATGTTTGAAATTTTTTCTTTGTATATGGATTTGTAGGGTTAGGTGTGTTAATTGCTAGTATACCAGCACCTTGCCAATTTATCATAGTGATAAGACCTATTCCTTTCATTGTGTGATTATTGAAAAGACTTGGAGAAAAGAACTTAAAATTATCTTTATTGAGTTTTCTACTTGCTTTTATTAAAGTTTTCTTTATTAAGTTTTCTAGTTGCTCCTTTATTTATTTTTCTACTTATTCATAAATTAGACCTTTCTCAGTTTTTGAAGTTGTTTATGAAAGTTTTCCCATTCTTATATTAAGAAGAAGAAGAGTTAATTAATGAGTAGTTTGATATTATCCTAGTATGACGTTTTGCTTTAATCACATTAATAATTAAATGTTTAGGAGTTTAACTCGGTTTTTCATTTTGAATATTTTTCAATCTTTTGTTTATTAAAGTATTTCTACAACGCCCTAGGAACCCCTCTACCTTCGCATATATTTTGTAGAAACTCTAAGCCTACCAACCCCAGTCGATAATTAAATATTAGGTGTATTTAAGATAGTAGAACACATCCAAACATTTTGGTATTAATCTAGTCGAGATAACATCGAACAAAAAGTCATCCCTATACGGTCTTGCTGGCTACCAAGTAAGTGGGAATTTGAATTTAAGTCCCAACCGGTTAGCTCCTCACTTCTTCATAGAGTCAATGTACCCGTCAACCCTAGGGATCGCTTGTTAAATTTTTTTGAAGCAATAAGGGTCCCTTTTCTTTATTAATGAAGGAGAGGCCTACCACCTATGCTTATTGCCTTCCAAAGCTAAACGTTGCTTCCTAGAAATCTGGCTAACAAAATTGGAGATCACCCACTCTTGAATTTTGACTAGCTATTGAGTCTGGATGGGATATTTAAGCCTCTGTTCTAGATGAGTAAGAACAAGGTGAGGGGATTGAGGTTGATGCTGAATCCAAAGATTAGAGTTGGACTCATTCTGAGAAATTGTCTAGAAGGAATCCTCCCACTACACATGATTTCTGACAAAAGAAGAAAAGGCCCTCAGCTGGACATATGCTAAGTAAGGAATGGGATTTGAATGACGACCTAAGGGGCAAGCCATTTCATACAAATAAAGTTCACACAACAGGTTCTACTCAGTGAAGCTGCTCTCTATAAAATTTTCCATAAATTTGGTAGAGGATGCCACCTCATAAGGTCTCCCTTCCTTTAATGCCTTCAATTTAAACCAAGTAAATTGTTCATACAAAAATACAGGATAAGAGGGAGACGAAGCTTTGAATCTCATCAATTTCCGAGAAAGAGTGTATAATTGATCTTTTTCCTTCTACATGGACTTGAATTTCTTCAACTCCTTCAACTCTTTTTGTACTTCTTCCCGACGACACCTCTGGTATATTAACTCTTCTGCCCATTTTTCCCTCAATTCTTTGATAGTATTTCTATGTTGAACAAGGGGGATCATTCCTTTTTTATATCTGTCCACCTCACCTTTCCATTTCTTTACTTCTATATTCAATAGTGAGAGTTCCTCTATTAGACCTTGAATCCTTCCCTCTCCCGTGTCCTTCTCCTCATTAGAATCTAAATTGACAAAGTTCTGGGAAGATTGAGTCCATACCTTATCACCCAATGTTTCAGCTTGGATGTTCTGAATCAAAAGTGAAACAACTTCCTCTTCTACTAGTGGTTCAACAAATTCTGCCTATAAGGGTACTTCTACAATCAATTCCAAGGAGGCTGGTTCTTGTGTAGCAACACCTTCTTCCTAAAACCCCTTTTTGTCAACTTCAACAACCATTAGTGAAGATGTTGGTTCTTGTGTAACAACATCTTCCTAGGTCCCAATCTCAGCATATTCTTGAGTCTCAGCTGCAACTTCTTGATTCTCGGCCATGGCTTCAATAGGGAGTTGCAGAGATGCTTGTTCTTGTGTAACAACTTCTTGCTCTCCTAGTCCCTCTGGCTACCTGGGTTTTCATTGATTTACTTCCATATCCCATGAAAGATGAGACTGGTCCTTGAGTATTTCAGTGTCCCTAGATAGATGAGACTTGTCCTCAAATGCTTCAATGTCCCCTGATGGCTGGGACTGCATCTGTTCGTCTTCTCCAAGTTCCAAATCTAGGATTATGTCCACCTCAAGGTTAGTTGTCCCTAGCTGAATGGGAGTCTAAATAAGGTTTCCTGAGGATGTTTTTTCTTGTGTGACAACATCCTGATCAAATTCAACATTTTTCCACTGCTAAAGTTCTCCCTCCACTAGTTCTGTGTTCTGAGATTGTTCTGGGGTCATAGTAAAAAATCCTAAGTTTAGGTTAGGGATTGTCTCGACCTATAGCTCACTTACTTCCATTTGAGTAGCAACCTCAACAAACATTTCCAGGTTTGTTGGCTCTTGTGTAACAACACCCTATGGTTGATACTATAATTGCTCATGTTCCCTTACCTCTATATTAAGGATATTTTCCACTTCTGGTTCATCTTCACCCCTCAATTCCACCGTAGATGTTTCTTTCTCTTCTCCAACTGCCTATGTGGGTTTTTGTGCCACAAATGCATGCACTATGACTTTGTATCCTAATTGATTAAAAATTTATACACACCCATGGAAAACTACTTTTTCTAATTCTTCACCTTCCTTAGTAGGAGGTGATCCTTCGACCTGATCTGTAGCTTCTACCAATGTGTGCAATCTTCTTTCCACATGTTTCATGGATGTTTCCTTCCATATTTCCACCTCCTTTCGGAGCGCTTGAACCTCTTCCTTCAACAAACTATTTTCAAACAAAATTCCCTCTATTTGAGGTTCCTCTGAATAGGTTCTTGTGGGGCAGCATTTTTCCTGGGTCTCAAGAAGGGAAATTCAATATTGGCTTCAATATTTTCCCAATTTTCCCGTGCTGCTTCTGCTGCTACGATAGATTTGGTTCTCCTTATCCTTATAGGTCATGATGCATGTACCTCTTCTCTTGATCTTCTTCTCTTCTTCTGTGGTACAAGGGTTTCTAATTCTATGGCTAATGTAGAAGGAACATTTCCCTCTTTGGTGGCTCCCCTTGTTTTTGCCATCTCAGTTTCTTCCTCAAAGAAGGTTCCTCTTCATTCAGGTGAGGATTCAATGGTGAGGATCTCTATATCTCATTCTTTCCTTATAGCTCCTACACCTTTAGCTTCCACTATCATAGCATACAATGATGCTCCAGTTTCAGCTTCTGCTGCTGGAGCTTCCTTATTATCCACTCTTCCCGTAGGGTTTGATGTTGCTGCAACCTCTCCCTGTTCTTTTGCTTGACTCATTGAGTTATTTTATGGTCCTGAATTAATCCCCCCCCCCCC
>LPNX010142320.1:116555-289254 GCA_001517045.1 Pseudotsuga menziesii
CACCCAAAAGTGTAGGTGCCTCTTCTTCCTCTTCTATTAGGACACCACCCAAAAGTGCAGGTTCCTGAATTATCTGAGGCTGACTAGTGAATTTTTCCCAGGTTTGGTTTTGATATGATAAGGCCCTTACAATAAGCAGTTTAATTAGGTCGTGATGGGTGAGAGGCGCATATGGGCGTCGGGCTGATCTTACAAATCCTTCCATATGATGTAGGTCTTTAAACAAATAAAATGGTATGTTGAGTAAATACCTATGGCAGAAATGAGGTAGTAGAGGAAACTCAGAGAAATACATAGTCTGATACCTACTTTCACATTTGATGTGCTTATTCAGGAGGACTGTTACTTCATTCCAAGGGTAAGGTAGTGATTGTAATGCTATCTCCCGCTTCGCTTGGTGGAACTATTCACCAGCTAGCAGAAACTCCCACATTGCATCCACATTGTGGGTTATTCTTACAAACCAGGTTCTGCCCACCTGAGGAAGACTAGTAAATTCAGCCACAATATCCTCATTAACCTCAATGCTGAGACCTTTGACCTCTGGATAGGTCTCTATTAGATTGAGAGCAAACTGCAGAGCTGTTTCCCAATGAAAACCACTTAAACGTTGAAAGAACTTACTCCAACCAGCTCTTTACCACCTTGGCGGAAACATAATTGAAACTGTGAGGCAGGTTGGAGCTGGAAAAATCATGGATAGTGGAAATTGCGGACAAATTTGGAGGAGTCGCAGCTAGTCTGCAGATAATTCTGGAGGAGTCACAGCCATGAACAATAAAGAAATCATAGAAAATAGCGGAGTCACAGCTACAGAAATGGACAAGTTTAGTAGAGTTGCAACTGCAGAAAATGGAAGAATTGGCAAAATTATCGGAGTCACAGCTGTGAAAAATGGATAGATATGCGGAAATTGGTGGAATAGCAATTGCAAAAAGTAGGGAAATATACGGAAATTGGCGGAGTCGCAGCTGTGAACAATGGGAAAATGGAAAATTTTGAACAGAGACATATGTTGCGAAATAACAGAAAAATGGGAAAATATGATGGAGTCGCAATTGCGAAGAATGAAAAAATGGGAAATCTGAACGGAGTCGCAGCTGCGAATAACATGAAAGTGGGAAAATCTGAACGGATTCGCAGATACGAAGAACAAAAAAATGGACAGGATTTACAGAGTTGCAGTTGTGAATAACGAGAAAATGGGAAAATCTGAACGGAGTCAAATCTACGAAGAATGGAAAAATGGATAGGATTTATGGAGTTGCAGTTGTGAATAACTAGAAAATGGGAAAATCTGAATGGAGCTGTAGCTATGAAGAACAGAAAAATGGGCAGGATTTACAGAGTTGCAGCTGTTTGATGAACTGTGCATCATTCCTTTTTCTTTGTTTCAAGGAGCTCTTCTAAAATAGGAACACGAGTTAAGGCACCCACAGTCGTTAGCCCTAGTCGTGAACGCTGCTTATTAAACAAGTTCCTGCACTAATTCTTTAAGGAAAACCAATCAAGTGTAAAATAAAGCAGAATAAAAATAAAATAAAACATGAATTTATTTATATACAAATTCCTGTGTGGAAATCACAGTATATGTTTTTTAAAGATTAACAGGGGTAGAGAAAAATTTACTATCCTTGCTTCAACTGGTATCTTGGATCAACTGCAACCTATGAAACAAATGTGTCCTTTGAGAATGGCTTGTGATACAGTCGTAGCTTGTGACCATTAGCGAGTAATGGTGTATGATCTTCATCAATAGTGATCAGGCGAACTGTGCCATTATCAAACACCCTGTCTATATGCTATGGACCCAACCATCTTGTTTGAAGCTTACCATTAAAGTCCCTCTTTAACCTAGAATCATACAACAATGCCCAATCTCCTTCACATAAGACTTTCTTCTTTATGAACCGATCATGCCACCTAGATCACTATTGTTGAATTAATTATGTTTGATGTACAACTGTTGTGTGTTTTTCATCAAGTTCATTCAGCTGGTTCAATATGCTTCTCTGAGCTTCAGTTAAATCTAATTTTTCCTCTATAGCTGTCTTTAAAGTTTTAATCTCAGACTCAATGGGAAAGACAACGTTTTTACCATATACCAAGTCATAGGGGAAGAAGCTTGTAGTATTGCGCCATGTTGTGCGATATGCCCAAAGTGCTTCTGGAAGTCTATCAGCCTAGTCCTTGCAATGGCTTCTGACTGTTTTTGTAAGATAAGCTTCAATCACTTTATTGGTACTTTCCACCTAGCCATTAGCTTGCAGATGATAAGGTGAAGTTATTACGTCTTGAATATGATACTTTTGTAGCAGAGCTTCCAATTTATGTGACACAAATTGCAGTCCTCCATCTGTGATTATTTCCTTGGGTACTCCAAAACAAGTGAATATTTCCCCATACAGGAAATCTATTACAGCTTGGTCGTTGGCTTCACCAAAACCATATCCTCCACCCATTTTGTCATATAATTGGTGCAAACTAAGATGTAAGCTTTTTGCTTCGAAGGAGGGTTGATGGGCCCAATGAAATCCAAGGCCTATCAGTCGAAGGGTTCAACCACCAGCTATGGTTAAAGGGGCATCTCGTCCAGTCTGTTAGGTTGGCCCATCCTTTGATAGCTATCAAAAGTCTGTACATACCTCTTCACATCCCTAAAAACTGTTGGCCAATCATAGCCCATTCGTAACACCTTGTGACCTGTTCATTTATCAGCAAAGTGTCCCCCATAGGGCTCGTCATGACAAGCCTTCAAGATACTGAAAATTTAATCCTCTCTAACACACCTCTTGATTTCAAGATTAGGGACTGTGTAGAAAATATGAACATCTATCCAGCAGTACCTGGCACTTTGTTGGATGATCTTCCTTTTCTCTCTTTTTGACAAATGTGCCAAAAGCTTGCCTACAGCCAAATAGTTAGCCACATCTACATACCAGGGGGAATGAGTTGAGACTGCAAATAAATGCTCATCTAGAAAAGAATCTTCAACTGGCATGCTGTCATCATTATTAGTAAAATGAGATTAAAAATCAGCAACAACATTTTATTTTCCAGGTCTGTCAATAATCATAATGTCGAACTCCTGTAATAGTAACAACCATCTAGTTATCCAAGCATTTGTAACAGGCTTGTTCATTAAATACTTGATAGCTGAATAATCAATGTGAACAAAAGTAGGGTATCAAGTGATGTAATGCCTGAATTTATTGATGGAATAGACAATGGATAAAATTTCTTTTTCTATAACACTGTAATTGAGTTCAGCAGGGGCCAAGTTTTTACTGATATAGTAAATTGCATATGGGGCTTGACCATCCTACTATCCCAACACTGCTCCAATGGTAGTGTCAGAGGAATCAGAAGAAATATGGAAATGTAGGGCACAATTGGCCCCCCTTAAGATAGGAGTTGTAGACAGCCTCTTCTTAAGTTTAGTGAACGTTGTTTGGCATGCATCATTCCAAATAAACTATACATCCTTCATCAACAAAGTAAATAAAGGAGAAGCTAGTTTGGAAAATTTTTCTATGAATCTTCTATAATAACCAACATGCCCTAAGAAGCTATGTAACTCTTTATGTGTTCCAGGAGTGGGTATGTTTTCAATTACCCTGATTTTGGATGGATCTACCTAGATGCCATCAGCAAAGATGAAGTTCCCTAGAACAACACCCTCGCTCATCATCATATGGAACTTTTTAGTGCTCAAAGATAGTTGGGTTTGCTCATAGAATGTTAAAACATTCTCTAAGTTTTTCAGTGCCTCTTCAAAGTCACTTCCATACGGGGTAAAGTCATCCATGAAAATATCCATACTGTCATTGACCATCTCTGAAAAGATGCCAATCAAAGCTCTCTGAAAAGTGGTAGGTGCATTACACAAACCGAATGGAAGTACCCTCTATGCAAAGGTACCCTAGGGACAAGTGAAAGTGGTCTTATCTTGGTCTTCGAGAGTGATCTGGATTTGGTTATACCCACTTAAACCCATCCAGAAAGGAAAATAATTTCTTCCCAAATAAGGTATCATGTACATGATCAATGAAAGGTAAGGGAAAGTGGCCTTTCTACGTTGCTTTATTTAATTCACTATAATCCTCGCAGACTCTCCATTTCTCGTTATTTTTTGGCACTATCATGAGTGGAGAAACCCACTTGCTGTCCAAGATCGGGTATACAAATCCTACTTCCAAGAGTTTTTTAATTTCCTCTTTTACTATGTCCCTAAGGTTGGGGTTCATCCTTCGTTCCAATTGGCACATAGGTTGGGAGTCACTTTTAATGTAGATGTGGTGGGTGCATAGATTAGAAGGGATGCCCTTCATATCTGTGTACTCCCAAGTAAATGCTCCCTTGTGTTGTTTTAGGAGTGTGACCAGGCATTCTAGTTCATCAAGGGCAAGGTTGAAATTGATATTTAGGGTTTTTCCTGGCTCTATCTCAACTGGAATACTTTTTTGAATTCTTGAGCACTGGAATTATACTGGTGTCACGAACTAAAGTCTCCTCTGTAATATTTTCTTGTTTTTCTTCTTCTAGGGTACTATTCAGGATTTGGTAAACATACTTATTGATAGTCATGGCCTCACTGATGAAACTATTGATAGCATTGTCCTCTGTTTCATCTTTGAAGGTTAAGGCTTTCCCTATCGTTAACAATGGCTCAACACCGTCTTCCTCCTCCAGCTCCACCCATAGTGGAGTTTTTGCTTCTAAGCTAGGTCGAGCTAGAGGATATAAGGTAATAATTTTTTTCTCGGTCCCATTTGAAATGGTCATAGACTGTGACCGACAGCTGATGTAAGCATCAGATGTGGCTAGCCAGGGTCTTCCCAGGATTAGTGGGTGCCCACCTAGCTATGAATTCGGCTGTAACACCAAGAAGTATGCGGGGTAATCCCATGAATCTCTTGAGACAATGAGGTAATCCAAGATTCCCTTGGGTTTGATAATGGACCTGTCAGCGAGTTCTAAAATGGTAGGGGTTGGCCAAAGGTTGGTGAGCCCAAGTTTTTGTACAGTTTCTATGGTCATATTGTTAATGGCTGCACTTAAATCCACCAAAACATTTGGTATCTAAGTATCCCCAATCTATATTGTGATGATGGGGTTCCCAGGATCATCATATTTAGCTAAGAGTGTCTTTTCCATTATCAGTTCAGATATTTTTCCCAAAACATGGACAGTGGGTGGATCCCGAGTTTTTCTTCCTAGTTTTCTTACACAAAGGTCCCAGACTGTCTTGGCATAGATAGGCACATCATGGAAGAATTTTAGCAGTGGAATTTTGACATATATATTTTTCAGTTCTCCCAAGAGTTTAAACTGAGGCTGTTCCACTGTTTTTTGTAATGTTAGTCTTTCAGGGTATGGTGGTTCTCTAGTCAGTTGTAAGGCTCGGTTTCAATAACTATCTCTTATCGTGTTTCAGCTAGTGTCTCGGTAGGACTTTCGGCATCCTCAATAATAGGGATATCTATATTGGATGGGTATTGCTGGTTCATCCTTGCTTCAATCACTCAGGATGGAACATCTTCAATGGTGAAAGGATCCACCACTCTTCCTGATCGTAAGCGTATGTCGTTACACGGAAATGGAGTGATGGAGTAAGCTGGCATGTTGGCAGTCTCAAACTGGTGGACTACTTTATTGTTTAGGTTAGGGTTAAGTTGGGCAGGTAGTTGCGGTTGTCTAGGCATGTTCATTGATGTAGCATTGTTTTGGAGCTGCAACTGTAGCTGCTGGTACTGTTGGTGTGGATAATTCTGAGGAGGGTATTGTTTGTGAGGAAACTGTTGATGGGGAAACTGTTGGTGAGGAGGTTGGCTATGAGGAAACTGATTTCCTAGATGGGAGTTCCTCCACTCAAGAGACCAAGAAGTTTTCTAATTCAGTGGTTGTGTCCAAGGTGACCAAGAATTGAAGTTCTACATAGAATGCTGAGATGGATTCCATTGATGGTTGGAATAGTGTGAAGGGAATTGTGTATTCATATGATTCATACTATTCATACTATTCATGTTATTCCAAAAGGGAAATGAATCTAGATTCATACCTTGGTTTCTAGGTTGCCAAGGCTTCTTCTGGGTGATGAAGTAAGTTGGTTCCACATCAGGAGTTGATTCCTGCAGGACATCCTTCACTTGAGGTTGTGAATGGCACTCCTTCGTATCATGTTTCAATTCACAAAGCTGGAATACTTCCACCTTGTCAACTAGACATTCCTTCAGGGGGTGCTTCTTCCTACATCTGGGAAAGAATACACCAAGCCTTAAATCCTCCATTGCTTTCTTATGTTTTTCTCTTAGGAAATCTATTTCTGAGGAGATGGAAATCATCATCTCTGTTTTGAAGTTCTCAAGAATCTTTCCAATTTTTGCTGGGGTGGATCCTCCATTGGATGACTTCTATGTTCTATCGAAGACATCTTGTTTCAATGTGTCCCATTTGTTGGTTTTGAAGGATCCTCTGTAATACCTTTTGCATAATTCAACAATATTTTCAAAGGGTTCCTTCAAGATATCCCCCTTTCCCAGCAGGTTCAACAAGCCTAGGAAGTCTTCTCTAATCCCATGAAGTAGGATTATCTTGAGCACATATAGCCCCATAGTGGTTTTTCCAGCCCTATGCACATTGTACAGAATCCTCTCAACAAAATATTCTAGACTTTCTTAGTCCTTTTGTACCAGCTTGAACAACTCTTCTCTTTTATATTTAGTGTTACAGTACTCCTGGTATTTTTCAAGGAACTCCTGTTTCATTTGATCCCAATTGGTGACAGTCTCACTACCCAGGCTCATAAACCAATGCAGAGCATTATCCTTCAAGGTAGCAGGGAAAATATTTAATTTTTGCTCGCTCGAAGTGTAGTCATAGTTGTGACAGAGGATGTCAAACTTGGAAAGGAACTCATTCGGATCCTCTGCGGCCTTCCTATGAAAATGTGGTAATACTGATGGAGAGATATTTTTCACGGGGGCTTGTCTAGCTAGCTATTGAATGGGGAAATGGAGTGTGGCCACTGCCCACTCATGCAAAGGGTTTCCATCATTATGATGGTTATCACCTACTACTTCCTCATGATCTTCAGGTTCACGCCCATTATTCATGTTTCCCTTTGCTCTCTTATCTTTGATTCTTCTAATATTCCCACTTCTGATGAAGCTATGTCCACTCCTCCTTTTTCACCTTCCTCCTATCGATGTGGTAAACCACCTATCGATCACCTGCTCCCACAACAATGAATCTATCTTCATCCGTAGGGACACCTAAGGGTGTCACAGCTCCTCCTTTGTTCTCCACTGTGGAAACTGATGCTTCCACTCGAGGGGTAACCAGACTTGTTATGACAGATGATCCTTAATGGAGAGCTCTGGTAGAAGAGTTGGTTCCAGAAACAAGATCGTTAATGAATGTCCTTCTTCCCAATGTTGGATTTCTACCATGACCTCGACCACCTGCAAAATTAGTATTCTGGGGAGTTCTGGGAATGTCACACTGTACTCTCCTCATATTCATACCACCCAAAACATGCAAACTTAAAATCTAAAGAAAAAGAACAGATGCAACTAATATGGTGTCTAATAATTATCTTCCTTGATAGTGGTGCTAAAATGTTGGTCACCCTATATGCTAGTTAGTTACAACCAACATACCTAATGCTCAATATAAATTGTCAACCCAGGGACGTATTTTTATTTCAAAGATAATTCACACTATCTGTGCATAAACACTAAGTAACTGTTAACTAAATGAATCATTCTCTATCCTACCTATCTGTTCAGTCAAACTCCTCTGATGATTAAAATTGTTCTGAATGACCTATTTAATAACTTCAGAATTGAAATTACCTTCCTACAACTTCAATCCAGCAACTAATGATTTTAGAATTAAATGACGATATTACTTTTGTAAGAAGTTAAATCCTAACATTACCAGAATATATGAAGATCCATCATTACTGGTTTAATCCCACTGATCTAAGAATTGGAAAACAAGAATTGAACCAAACAATTCTAGGATATAATTTGACTAAATTAGCAAACCTAAAAAATACAAACAATTAAAAGAAACTAGAGATGAGCTTGACTGTTACAGCTAACATACACTTGCATAATGAAAAATAACCTACACAGTTGACTGTCACACCACATTGCTGTAGCTTAAGAGAAATGCAGATATTGATTATCAAAGGAAATCACAACGATTAACTATTGTTGTTGCAACTACTATAAGGACTGCATAAACTACAACTTCCACACCACACAAGAAAAGAATCAAAACATCTAATTAACTCGACGATCTCTGAGGGAAGGCGGGCCTAGCCTTCAAACAAAGACACCGGAACTAAAACAGATTAAAACGCAGAAGTTTGAAGAATCCTGCTCCTTATATTATAATGGTAAAATGAAAGTACAGTTCTATGTTCATAGCTTACACAGTATATCCAATAGCAACCAACCCTTGGCTGAGGATGTTTCCCAATACTTATACATGATCAACTGTAACCTTCACCCACTAATATCAGGCAGCCATGAAGATCTACAATCTTCAGGCTGCCCTATTACAACAAGCTGCATATTTGTGAGTGGAATTGAGTACGAGCATAGAATATAGGGAATCTTGTTGCATGAGCCATTAATGACTAAACATAACCAATTTAAGTAATGCCCTGCTTGTCATAGCTAGATTTCAGCAACGACGTGCTGTTACGACTGAATCTATTGCAACTAAGCATATTGCCTAAATACAGGGAATGACTTCCTTTGTATGCTTCCAGCGTGTGGGGCTACGATTGGCGAGTGACAGCTAGTATCAAAAGCACATCTTTCCTTCAAACACTGAGGCTGCTACACCTGTACTTCTCAAAGCTTGAATTATCTTTATGAAATCACGATGTATTAGTATAATGCAAGAGACAGAGTTCTGATCATATCAATAATAGGGATTAATAAGATGAAACAATAATTAATCATACCTATGGAGATTTAGGGCTCGCTGTGAGGAAAGAACATCAGTCTGGTGCATAGAATTGAGTAAGGTAAGACAAAAAGGGTAAAATTTATGTGGTTAAAAAGGGGCATTTCGGGACCCAACACCATCCTCAAAACAAGAGAAAGTGCTTTAAGTGTATCCCAAGGTTTTATTTCCAAGGGAAAAGATCTTTAACAATATAATACTTAAGTTACAAAAATATAGATATACTAAAAATAATAATAACTTTAAAACATGTACATAAAATAGATTTATATGTTTGTACAACCTGCGTGGGCCTAACAGTTAAGAACATGCGCTATCTTCTTGAAAGTTACATGTTCAATTCCAAAGAGGGTAGGATATGTACATGTTTAAGCAAGTAGTTGTTTGTAGATATTTGTGCGGTGCTTGAAAAGTACCAATGAACTCATTCTATCTTACAGGCTCAAGAGTGGGTTCATTCGTATTTCCCAGGCGGACCTCAATTCCCAAAGATATTAATCATGCATGGTTAGCTCGAGCGGTTGAGTTCTCTGAATTACAAGGAAGAGGTCACATGATCAAGTCCCTATGATGGTTGCCTCTATGAATATAGTGGACCTCACTTGATGTCCCTATCAAGTTAGGTTGCAAAGGCTACAACCAAATGGTTTACCATAGGTTACCATCCTCAAAATGAAGGTAGGTGCTAGAAAGTTTCTCATGTTGTGTGTTTCATTGAAAAAAATAGATTTATATGTTCTCATATAATAAACCAACTAAAAATTTAAAAATAAATCTAAAACGTGAGCCTACTATAATGAATATGTACAAGGAGGGACTACTAAAGTGAATTGGTGTAGATATGAAACGACAACACGATAGGTGGGAGTGCAGGAATGATGACAAACAATGAGAAATCATGCCCATTTAAAAATCCAACCCATTGTAGTCCTTTCTTGTACACACACAAAGAGAAATGACAGCTTGATTTTAGAGTTTCATTGCAGATTAAATAACAATATTATAGGCATTTGATACAATATAAGCATGCACATTTAAAAATCCAATCCACTCTAGTCCTGCATTGTACTTAATGATGGTCTCTCTCACGCACACACCAGTGGAAATTTGATTTTAGAATTCAAGTGCAGATTTAATACAAGTCTTACAAAAGCATTTGATACACTGTAATTTTTCCACATGTATTTGGACAACATTGGTTACATGAATAATTGATTAGAATTAATACATGTAAAATCTTGTCTACAACCCATAGGTATGTGTTCTAGAAAAAAGTAGTGAGGTATTTAAATTTGTATTGACATTGAGACCCAGTATCAAAACTCTCTAATGAATGTGGATGAGGCTAGGTGCAAGTCTTGTGTGAACTTGATAACAAAGGAACGCCACTCATAGCTAAGACACATAGGAAAAAGTAGTCAGAGGATCAAATATGAAAGTGAGACAGGTAGCAAGGAATGAAGGATGATAACCAACAAGAAAGTATGCCCAGGAAGTAGTGATGTAATCAAACGTGTGTTAGCATTGAGACCTAGTGTCACAACCCAGTGCGGAGGAACTTGGTCGCCCCTCACATCCAGGAAAATCTTGTGTGGAATCTTGCCTTAGATGGCCCAAGAGAGAGGCTTGCAGAAGTTAGTGGGAACCCAAATCGACTTGGGATCATGTTGGTGGCATGCCTTAACGAAAGCAAGTGGTGCAATGATAGTAAGCATAGGCATGAGTGTGTTGTAGGATATGCACACGACAAGACCAAGAAATAGATAAGTGTTGGAGCTCGGCTAGAGGATTTGCCTATCATGTTGGTTATGGTATCATGGGAAGATGCACTCCAGGACTCCAAGAACACTTGATGGTTGATGGGGCATGATTCCCAAGTCTTGGAAAGAGTGGGGAGCATGTAATCAACCAGTAGGCGTGCACCCACACCAAAGGCTCCCAAGTCATAGTGGTTTGGGTGCACGACGAGCACACTCGAGGTGGATGTCAACACGGTTGGATGAGAAAAAGTACTTTGCATGGAGCTTGAGTCGGCTAACATTTTGCATGGATATTAAGTCGGCTAACATGTAGCACATAGATGTATCAACAAGCCAAGTTGATCCAGAGGTGGTCATGACAGTGGTTGTAGCAATGTGTTTCCAGAGACTTTTCTAGGACAACAAATACTTGAGGTGGGGGAGGATGTCATGGCCCATTGTAGAGGAACTTGGTCACCCCTCACACCTATGAACAACTTGTGTGGAGGCTTGCCTTAGATGGCCTAAGAGAAAGGCTTGTGGAATTTAGTAGGTTCCCGACCCTACTTGGGAGCACGTTGGTGGCATTCCTTAAAGAGAGTAAGTGGTACGGCGAAAGCAAGCATGGGCACGAGAATGTTATAGGAGACGCACACAACGAGACCAAGAAATGGCCTTGGAACTTGGATGGAGGAATTTCCTAGCGTGTCGGCCATCCATACATTCAAGCCATCCAACAGACCAACAACGAAGTCAATGGTTGACTTATCTGTTGGTCTGTTGGATGAATTGAACATACATGTTTTTTAAGCTCAGGTTGCTCGCATAGGTGAACACACTATAGGAGTTTGGGCACACTTGATGCTTAAGCGAGTGTGCACCCACACCTAATGTTCCCAAGGCATAGTGGGTTGGGCGCACAACGAGCATACTTGAGGTGGAGATCAGCACGATTGGAAGTGATAAAGGACTTAGCATGGAGCTTTAGTTAGTTGGCATGTGGGCAAGGCACATTGCGGAAGGGTAACATCAGCCAAGTGAAGTGTGACCCATGGTGTGGTCACACACCTAAATAAGTGCATGGATGGTTCAAGCAAAGGAAGTGTTAAGTCATGAACTTGTTTTCTTTAATTTTATATTTTGATTGTGATTTTTACTTTAAGTTTTCTCATATGCTTAACTTTTCTCATTTGCTTACTTTAGGAAATTTTTGATTTTAAATGAAATTTTGATTTTTGTTTTAGATTTTTTATTATGGTTTGTGTCCTTAGGTTTTGAAGGGTTCTAAAGGCTATTATGTTGAATAATGGGTTCACAAATAACATCATGATCATAGTTTATCACTTAAGCCTCATTCAAAATGGAAATAATGACTAAAACAACGCCAAAATTGAATTTGAAATATTCTTGTAGCGCAACGATGAAAAGTTTACACTACGGCACTACAAGAATATCGCGGGCGCTGAAATTGCCGGTTTTTAAGAAAATTTCTCTCATAGTTTTGGTTTTTAGATGACTAATCACACGTTTAAAGGGTTTTGATACGTGTTTCTTCAGTAATGATCATGCAAACAGGTGGTTCGTGATATGAAGCAGATCATGGCAAATCATTAGTTAGAGTGGAGTGAATCATGATAGGTAAACAAACGAGCCTAGATTGGAGTGAAGGAAGTTCTCCACATATGCATCATGAAGCTAGAGGCAAAGTGTAATGGGGACAACTGCTAACAATCCAGAAATTGCAGTTACAGCTAACAATCCGAAATTTGCAGTTACACAGGGAAGTTAGGGATTTCTCAATGCACCAGCTGGAAGCGAATTGAAGACCTGAAGACACTTGGATAGTTAATTTCGACTATCAGATAATTCAAGGATCGATTTTAAACATCTATAGTGGGTCAAAAATAGGGTATTCTGCGTTAACCTAATCATGGCAGCTAATTTGGGGGTTTCTTCTTTAAAGCTCGTTATGATAAAATTCATTGAGGGAAGCTTTAATTCAGGCTGTTAGCAAACTCTCTACGTTCATATATTAGTCTAAAAGGGTTTTAGATGTCGTGGCAAGTGACAAGTTGAAAAATAATAGTTGTATTGAACAATTTTCCTGTTACGACCAGAAAATTTGGTAGGATGAAGGTCTATATTGTTTGTGATAGTCAAAGGTTCATGCATTCACTTGTTACCTGTAATCATGCAATGAGCGAGCTGAGCATGTGAATTGCAGGCAGACCTAGTTTGAGTAAGTGCTAGAAGTTAACTGGTTTTGTGTTTAATGAAATTTGAAGCAGAAAGTTAGCAGACATAAGATTTCTACTATATCTCTCCATCCAATAGTTAAACCATCACAAGTTGATCTAATAAGCAGGCATTTGAGAGCACTAATGCAAAATCCTTTTTGCAAGAAGATAGCTTATAAGTGGCAGTAAAAGGAGCCAAGGCTACAATTTGTGCAGAGCCATAACATGCAGATGTTTTCATACATTCTAGAGATGGTCTGGCATCGAAATGAACAGCTTGGATGATATTTAATTTCAGTAGTAGTTTGGTTGAAGAGTTTTTGGAACTATGTTGACCTAGATTACTCAAGCCTGGTGTAAAACTTTCCCTACATTAAAAACAAAAAAACAGACTGTTAAAAATTAAGACAAACAGCCAAGGAGAATTGAAGAAAGCTGATTATCAAAAATCTAGAAGCTTGAGAAGAAAAAAGATCTGTTAGGTCATCAACAGAGCCCTAAAAGTACACAGAATTCAGTCATTGAAAGCAGATGGGAAAAAGTGGAAAAACCAATAGGGATGAGCTCACTGAGTTGAAATGGATTGACCAATTCCCAGGTTGTGCAAAGCTTTTCCAGAATGCTGGGTGGTTGGATTTCTTCAAGAAAATTGATGGCTATAACAATGAGGTCTCTTATAAATTTGCCCAAAGCTATAACCAGGACATGGTAGTATTTGATACTCTGAAGTTTAAGTTGACTGTGGAGTTGATTGCTGAAGCCATAGGAGTCAGAAATGAAGGAGAGTTGTGGTTCAAAAAGATGCCATTCACTTTCAATGCCCAAAGGTATCTTATACTTGGCATTATTCCAGACTGGATTAAAGGAATACTGATCCAGAATTTCAGAGAGGAGTGGGTGGAGCCCATTAAATTCCTACAAAGCTATATCACCTGTGAAGGCAGATATGCTTATGTCTTCAAATATCGTTTTAGGTTCTTACAACATCTGGTTGGTGAATCCAGAATGAGTCTTCCTTTCTTTTTGTTTAAAAGTTTACAGAAGATGTCAAGTAGAGTTAAGGAGCATCATGATCATACTACACAATCCATCTTCCATCATGGTTTGATCAAGCTCATTATCAGTATTGCTCTACAAAGAGAAGGGAAGACATGGGATTAGTTTCTTTTTTGGTCTGGTTTTCAAATTAAGCAGGAAGATCAGCGAAGCAAAAAACATCTAGATAAAGGGAAAACCCTAGTTAGGAAACTAGGTCAGAAAATCAAGTCTGAAGATAAAAAGAAGTTAAACTTGAAGAAGCATCAGAGCCCTCGAAGGAAGACTATGAATCTCAAAAGTTTTCAGCTGACAGTAAAGGTAAAGGTTTACTGTTTACAAATAAGGAAGATCAGCCTGTGCAGGATAGGGCACCAGCAGAAACTTTCTTGAAGGAGAAAATTGTCGCCACAGAGAATATTGCTGTAAAGAAAGAAAACATTCAGGTCCAGCAAAGAAGCCCAATCAATATTCTATCAGAGGATGAAGGATATTTATTAGAAGAAGATGAATCCATTGTCAAAACTGAAGCTAGGGTTGGTACATGCAAGGAGTTCTCCACTCTAGAAAATAAGACAGTTAGACCTAAGAAAAAGAAGATCACAGTTGAAGCTATGGAGTTTGCCACAGTTAAACATCAATGTAAAAGTTTGAATATGATGGGAGAACTTGCCTCAACATGGAGACCAAAAACCAGGCCAAGAAACAAGTTAAGGTTGAGTATGAAAAAGCTGCTGAACCCTAGGTTAAATTCAAAAGAGGTTACTGTGTTGGATGATGATTCTTCATATGAAAAACCAAAGATTGAGAAAGAAGCAGTTCTAAAAACTCCAGTTTCTCATCATACAAAGGGGAAAAAGCCATTGAAGTCAACAAAAGAGATTACTCTCACCAAGACTAAGCTATCTGCAGTATTTTTGGAATTAAGAAGTGAACTGTTGAAACAACAACAGGAAAAGGAAATTGAAGTTTCTTATGTTGAAGACCAGCAGTTGATAGATGAAACTACACCTAAGGAAGAAGCTAATCAGGAAAACCCTATTCTTCATGGTGTGTCTTCAGACTTGTTGCCAGAAGATGAAGATATCATCAGAAAGTTAGATATCCCATGGCTACCCAGTGAGATACAGGATACCACAATAGGCAAGGCTTTTGATTCAGACAAGGAGAACCTGCAAAAGATCATCAAACAATACATGCATCAAATGGATTACATGCAGGAAACTAATGATGGTCTGATCCTAGCAAACATAAGACTCAGGGAGGATTTACAAGAAGTAAATGATCATTATCAAGAGTTAATAGCAGTTTCTAAGGAGGCCCTGAAGAGAAATAGAAGCACAGATTTACAATGTGCAGAACTAAAGCAGACTGTCATAGGCTTGTAGCAGCAGAATGAAGAACTTACAAGAAGGTTAGCAGATATGGAAGCTGAGTAGAAGAGAGCCAGGAATAAAGCCCAAGCTTTGGATGGAATAGCCTTACTAGCTGAAGCTGCCAAAGACCTTTGAGTTTGGTAGTTAGTCAGTTACTTGTTATGTTTTTTGAGATTAGTCAGATATTAGTTATGTTTTTGAAGAAATACTTTATTTTGTAAATATAATTTCACTTTATCCCATCAATGAGTTGGCTGAAGAAAGTTAGGGTTTAGACCCTAACTGATTTTTTAAGAAACAGTATTTAGATAGATGAGAAAGAGAAGAAATGGTTGGATTTTTTGGAGGACTTCAGGAGGTCTTTTGGACTTATTGATGAGCTAAGTATATAACTCTCATATGTATTTGTTGAAAGAATTATGAAATATATGATCCTTTCCACCCTTCAGTTTGTGTTTTGGCTTCATTTTTAACTTGTTTAGTTACATGACTGATAAATTCATTGCTGGTTTATGGTTTGTATGCTGGTAGTGCTTGTCTTTTATGAATGAACTTCAATATCATTTTTTGTTGGATACTGGTGATTATATTATGCATCTTTGTCTTTCTTTGCTTATGATTTAGTTCCTATTTGGCTCATAAGTGTATTCCCTGTTTGTCACCAAACTTTATAACCAGAAAAACCTTTTCAAAAACCCTAAAACCTAGTTTTCTTTGATTGAATTTTGAGATTGTGTTGGCTTGTTTCTTTGTGTCCTAGAAACAATTTCTGGCACAAACATCTTTGGTGCCGTTGCTGGGGAACGAAGTTGAAAGCAGATTTTTCCCTGGGATACTTATCATTTCACTGGTTTTAAGAGGTGAACTTAAACCAACACATCTTTAAGGCTACTTTTCACTAGGTTTGACACATTGGCTACTAGACGAGTTGGGACTAGAAATAGACCTACTTCACCATTGCAGTTGGGTGTTACAGATCCTGAAAAAATATTGAATACTGCAAGAAAGATTAGGAGGTCCCAGTATTTATCATCTTTATATCAGCCTGACCAGTTGGAGGGTTCATCACCTTCATTTGTAGTGAGAAAAGAAGAAGACATTTTAGCCTGGTTAAAGCCTACAATTCCTGATAGTAGTTTCCAAGTTTTTACTAATCCTCAATCCTTCATAAAAACTAAAACTGCCTCTCCTAGTAAGATACCTGTCTTTCAGCTGAAATTAGCTAAAAACTTCTTTCAGCCAAGTTCTAGTCAAACCTCTTCATCACCAAATTCAGTCAGTCCAAAAATGGCAGCCCAAAATCACCCCATAGATATGATGGACCGGATGGTTGTAGCCAGATATGCACCATTGGTCTTGCCTCAGCCTTTAAATGCACTACTTGGGGGTGACTACCAAAAATATCTTCCTAGGTTTAATGGACAGGGGGAAACCACAGCTGAAGAACATTGGGAAGCTTTCCTTAGTTATGCTGATAACCAAAACATCGAGGCCAAGGATGTATGGATGAGAATGTTCGTGCAGAGCCTCGATGGGGATGTTAGAAAATGGTTCAGGGAGTTTCCTGCTGACTCTATCACTATCATTGAAGAACTTCGTGATCTTTTCATGAGAGAATGGGGGGACACTAAAGACCATACATACTACATAACTGAGTTTGGAGTTCTTAGGAGGAAAAAGGATGAGACTATTGCAGATTTTTTGAAGAGGTTTAACAAAATGTATAGTAGAATTCCTGCAGAGATAAAACCTACAGAAACATCTGCTAAACTTACATATGCAAATTCCTTTGATCATGAATTTTCCTTATTACTAAGAGAAAGGAGACCTATCTCTTTACTGAATATGTAGGATTCAGCATTGGAGGTAGAATCCAACATACTGGCTTCAAATATATTAAAGAAGGAAATAGCTCAGTAGCTTTATGACAGAAAAGGAAAAAAGGAAGCAGCCCCAGGAGGTTCTGCTTCTCATTCTGTTGAAGGGAAAATTGATGAAATGGCTAAAGAGTGCCACCACCTCTTCAGAACAATGTTGTTGATGAAGAAGAGGTTGATGATGAAGTAATATTTGAAGATACTGACCAAGATATGAACCATTTTGGAGAAAGACTATCTGGGGCTTTTGTCACCGAAGAAGAGTTTCTGAATGCAGAATGCTATGATGCTGATATGTTCGAAACAGAAGATGATTTGGGTTTGAAAATGACTGCTGTAACTGCTGATGTCATTCAAAATGAACTCAGGAAGACTGTAAATCTGAGATCAGGTCCAAAACAGGTGGTACAAGCCCCAAAGAAGAAGGTATCTTCCCCTGCTAATTAGCCATCTGATCCTGCAACAGAGAAGAAACAAGGTTCAGAAAAACAAAAGAAGAACACAGAAGTTGAAGAGGTAAGTAAATCTATTCAGAATTTTAGCCTGGAAAATGAATTAGGCAAGTTAAAGATTCTTGTACCTTTGAATGAATTGATAAGAAACCCCTCATATAAAGAATCAGTCCTTAAAATGCTTAATTCAACAAGCAATCAACCTGTTTCCGACACAGTGAACTTGCAAGAGGAGAATCCTAAGATTTTCATTGGATCAACCTTGGCTGAGAAGATTGAAATGAAGCAGGAGCTTCACCTCCATTCTATATCACTCTGACAGTCCATGAACAGATGATACACAATTGTTTGTTAGATTCGGGAGCATCTCACAATTTGATGCCAAAGGATGTTATGGAGGCTTTAGGGCTGAGTATTACCAAACCCTATCATGATTTATATGCATTTTATTCCAGAGCGGTGAAGTGTTTAGGGGTAATAAAAGACATGGTTGTTAGTTTGGCTCAGTTACCTATGAAAAGTGTCATCATGGATGTAGTGGTAGCTGATATAACCCCTAAGTTAGGTTTACTTCTCTCTAGGTCTTGGGCAAAGAAAGTCAAGGGAACTTTACAAATGGATTTGTCTTATGCTACTATTCCTGTGTTTGGAGGAGAAAATAGAAGGCTGTACAGAGAGCTTCAGTTTGCCTATATTGTAATAGATGACAAGAACCTTACCAATCATCCACTATATGCTGTTGAAAAAGACCTGGGAACTTGCATGTTACATTTCAGTGATGAAGAAAATACTGCTGGTTTGTTACAGGTTGAAAAGGAATAGCCAGTAAAACACAGCAGAGAAGAAGAAGATGAACTGTGGCAATTGTACTTTGATGGATCTTCTTGCAAAGAAGGTGCTGGAAATGGAGTTCTTTTTATATCCCTTGGAGGTGAAATAGTAAAGCTGATGTATAAACTTTAGTTTATTACTAAAAATAACACTGCTGAATATGAAGCTTTGCTGTTAGGATTAAAAACTGCCAAATATTTGGGCATTCAGTAGATTTCTGCATATGGCGACTCCGAATTGGTTGTTCAGTAGGTGAAGAACAATTATCAAGTGAAGCAGGGTTTGATGAAAATTTATCGAAATGAGGTATGGGACATGCTTGAAAATTATTTTGTAGCTTTTAATATTACCCATATTCCAAGAGATCATAATCAGACTGCAGATTCATTGGCCTTGGCTGCCACACACTTTAGAATCCCCAAGACCACTCAGTTGAGGTATCCCATTGAGGTGAGGTATAGACCATATGTACTTGATAATGTAAAGCAGTGGAGAGTGTTCAAATATGACATTGAGATTAAAAGGTTCCTAGAGCTTACCCATGAGTTTTCAAATTCCCTGATTGATCAAGAGGAGGATGAAGAAGAGGGACAGGTAGATGAGATTGCTGAAGAGGAGATAGCTGGTCATAAAATTATTGAACTAAAAGGAAAATTCATCCCAAAAGGTTTGGTACCTCTGGAAAGAATATTTACAAAGGATGATACACTTTTAAAGCCTGTTGTTCAGTCTTTAGAAGAGAATGTGGTAGAGTGTAATATTGGTTCAGCAGAACATCCTAGAATGGTCAAAATTTCTAAATCACTTACAGCTGAACAAAGAAATAGGTACATTAAACTGTTGAAAGAGCATGTGGATGTTTTTTCTTGGTCTTATGAGGAATTGAGGACTTATGACACAGGAATCATACAGCATAAAGTCCCTTTAAAGCCCAATGTCAAACCTTTTCGTCAGAAATTAAGGAGGATTAACCCAGCCTTGTGTCCTATTATTGAAAAAGAAGTGAAGAAGTTGTTAGATGCCAAGATCATAGTCCCCCTCAGGTATTCTTCATGGGTGGCTAATCTAGTCCCTGTTAGAAAAAAGAATGGGGAAATTATGTTGTGTGTTGACTTCAGAAATCTGAACAGATCTTCGCTAAAAGATAATTATCCTCTGCCTAAAATTGAGCAAATATTGCAGCAAGTAGTTGGGGCACAAAGGATCTCTATGGTTGATGGTTTCTCAGGGTACAATCAGATTTCTATGCATCCTGGTGATAAGGAGAAAATAGCTTTTACAACTCCTTGGGGAACTTTCATGTATGATAAGATGCCTTTTGGTCTGATGAATGCTAGAGCCACTTTCCAGAGGGCAATGGATATTGCTTTTGGTGGAGAAAAGGACAAGTTTGTGGTAATCTACTTAGATGATATTACTGTTTTCTCACAATCAGATGATGAACATTTGAAGCATTTGAGGCAGAATTTCCTAAAATGTAGAAAATTTGGCTTGTCCTTGAATCCAAAGAAGTCACACTTTGTTGTACAGGAAGGTAAATTGCTTGGTCATTTAGTGTCTGCTGATGGTATAAGGATTGATCCTGAAAGGGTAAAGGCTATATTGAAGATAAGTTTACCAAGGAGTAAAAAAGATGTCCAATATTCCATTGGTAAAATCAACTTTCTGCGCTGGTTTATACCAAACTTTGCTAAGACTATCAAACAAATCACAGTCATGCTAAAAAAGGATCAGGAAGCCAGGTGAACCACCGAGGCAAAGAATGCATTTGAGAAGATCAAAATGGCTCTTACTGAAGCTCCTGTATTAGTAAGCCCAGATCTTACCAAGGAATTTCTCACATTCTCATTTGCATCAGAGGATACAATAGCAGTTGTTTTGTTGCAGAAGAATAAGGAAGGACTAGAGAAGCCTATTGCATTCTTCAGCAAAACTCTCAGGGATTCTGAACTGAAATACAGTATTTTAGAAAAAAAGGCCTATGCTCTGGTAAAAGCTTTAAAATTCTAAAATTATTTCATTTGTGCCTAATGTTGCTGTAAAAGATGTCTTAACACAACCTAATAGTGAAGGGAAAAGAGGCAGGTGGATTGCTAAAATCATGGAGTATGATGTAGATATTAGACCTACCAAACTAGTCAAGGGACAAGGTTTAGCCAAGCTGCTGGCTGAATCAAATTGTCAAGCTCTGGGATTGCATGTCATGGCTTAAGAGTTAGCTCAGGAAGAAGATCAAGCAAGCTTAGAAAAAGAGAAGATCCTTGACTATTATTCAGCATCCACATGGTATGCAGACATAGTGTATTTTTAGTTGTTTTTGCAATGTCCTGAGCATCTAGATAGGAAAGCTGCTAGATATTTAAAGCTTAAAGCTACTAAGTATTGTCTAGTGGAGGAGCAGTTATTTTGGAAGGACCCAGGTGGTATTCTTCTCAGGTGTTTGGATAAATCTAAAATTGAAGGAGTGATTTCTGAATCTCATGAGGGTGCTTGTGGAGGTCACAAGTACTGGAAGACAACAACATACAGGATTTTAAGAGCTGGATATTATTGGTCCTCTTTGTTTGCAGATGTTTATCAGCAGGTAAGAGCCTGTATTCCTTGTCAAAAGTTTGCTGGCAAACAAAAATTGCTGTCATTGCCTTTAAAACCTATTACAGTAAGTGCTACATTCCAGCAATGGGGTCTGGATTTTATAGGGGAGATAAATCCAGCTTCCTCAGGACAACACCGATGGATTCTAACTGCAATAGACTTCTTTACCAAATGGGTGGAAGCCATCCCTACCAGAAATGCCACAGACAAAGTAATCATGGAATTCATTGAAGAACATATCCTGAGTAGGTTTGGTTGTCCTCAGAAATTAGTAACAGATAATGCAAAGGATTTCAAGTATAACGCAATGGAAGCATTTTGTGAAAAGAATGGCATCTTGCTAAAACACTCAACTCCTTACTATCCCTAGGGTAATGGTTTGGCTGAATCCTTTAATAAGAACATCATTCAGAGTATCAAGAAGTTGCTCAAGCACAACAAGAGATCATGGGATTCAATGTTGAAATACGCATTGTGGGCTGATAGGATAACAGTCAAACAAGCAATTGGAACTTCTCCCTTCCAGTTAGTTTATGGTACAGATGCAGTTTTTCCTGTTCAATTGGGAATCCCAGTTATGAAGTTTCTTCGGAATTGCCAGGAGGAACCAAATGATATGCAGAGGAGGAGTTATGAAATGATAGAGTTACAGCAGAACAGGGAAAAGGTGGAAGAAAGTGCACAGTTGTACAGATTGAAGATCAAAAGCAGATTTAACAAGAAAATCAAAGACAACACTTTCTCAGTTGGTGATATGGTTTTGAGGTGGGACGCCAGGAAAGAGAAAAAAGGGAAACATGGTAAATTTGACAACCTCTGGTTTGGCCCTTTCTTACTGTCTAAGATTTTGGAGAATAACACTTTTGTCCTGCAGTCTTTGGAGGGTGAGGAATTGTCAAGTCTTGTCAATGGACGATTCCTCAAGAATTTTTATAGTCTTTGAGGAGATTTTCACTTTTCATTGTACATACCGGTGTGAGTGAAGCATAATAAAGACTCCATAACCCAATGGAAATTTTGCAGACAAGTAGGTAGTAGAAAAGAAGGTACTAGTCTCCAGGTTCTTGAAGCCTCACATGGAGGACTTCATCCCACAGCTGGAGCCAGATGTTAAGTCATGAACTTGTTTTCTTTAATTTTATATTTTGATTGTGATTTTTACTTTAAGTTTGCTCATATGCTTAACTTTTCTCATTTGCTTACTTTAGGAAATTTTTGATTTTAAATGAAATTTTGATTTTTGCTTTAGATTTTTTATTATGGTTTATCTCCTTAGGTTTTGAAGGGTTCTAAAGGCTATTATGTTGAATAATGGGTTCACAAATAACATCATGATCATAGTTTATCACTTAAGCCTCATTTAAAATGGAAATAATGACTAAAACACCGCCAAAATTGAATTTGAAATATTCTTGTAGCGCAACGATGAAAAGTTTACACTGCGGGGCTACAAGAATATCGCGGGCGCCAAAATCGCCGATTTTTAAGCAAATTTCTCTCACGATTTTGGTTTTTAGATGACTAATCACACGTTTAAAGGGTTTTGATACATGTTTCTTCAGTAATGATCATGCAAATAGGTGGTTCGTGATATGAAGCAGATCGTGGCAAATCATTAGTTAGAGTGGAGCTACTCGTGACAGGTAAACAAACGAGCCTAGATTGGAGTGAAGGAAGTTCTCCACATATGCATCATGAAGCTAGAGGCGAAGTGGAATGAGGACAACTGCTAACAATTCGAAAATTGCAGTTACAGCTAACAATCCAAAATTTGCAGTTACACAGGGAAGTTAGGGCTTTCTCAATACGCTAGCTGGAAGCAAATTGAAGACTTGAAGACACTTGGATAGTTAATTTCAACTGTTAGATAATTCAAGGATTGATTTTAAACGTCTATAGTGGGTCAGAAATAAGGTATTCCACATTAACCTAATCATGGCAACTAATTTGGGGGTTTCTTCTTTAAAGCTCATTATGATAAAATTGATTGAGGGAAGCTTTAATTTAGGCTGTTAGCAAACTCTCTACATTCAGATATCAGTCTAAAAGGGTTTTAGATGCCATGGCAAGTGACAAGTTGAAAAATAATAGTTGTATTGAACAATTTTCCTGTTAAGACCAGAAAATTTGGTAGGATGAAGGTCTGTATTGTTTGTGATAACCAAGGTTCATGCATTCACTTGTTACCTGTAATCATGCAATGAGCGAGCTGAGCATGTGAATTGCAGGCAGACCTAGTTTGAGTAAGTTCTAGAAGCTAACTAGTTTTGTGTTGAATGAAATTTGATGCAGAAAGTTAGCAGACATAAGATTGCTCTTATATCTCTCCATCCAATAGTTAAACCATCACAAGTTGATCTAAGAAGCAGGCATTTGAGAGCACTAATGCAAAATCCTTTTTGCAAGAAGATAGCTTATAAGTGGTAGTAAAAGGAGCCAAGGCTACAATTTTTGCAGATCCATAACATGCAAATGTTTTCATACATTCTAGAGATGGTCTGGCATCGAAATGAATAGCTTGGATGATATTTAATTTCAGTAGCAGTTTGGCTGAAGAGTTTTTGGCACTATGTTGACCTAGATTACTCAAGCCTGGTGCAAAACTTTCCCTACATTAAAAACAAAAAAACAAACTGTTAAAAATTAAGACAAAACAGCCAAGGAGAATTGAAGAAAGCTGATTATCAAAAATCTAGAAGCTTGAGAAGAAAAAAGAGTTGTTAGGTCATCAACAGAGCCCTAAAAGTACACAGAATTCAGTCATTGAAAGTAGATGGGAAAAATTGGCAAAACCAATAGGGATGAGCCCACTGAGTTGAAATGGATTGACCAATTCCCAGGTTGTGCAAAGCTTTTCCAGAATGCTGGGTGGTTGGATTTCTTCAAGAAAATTGATGGCTATAACACTGAGGTCTCTTATAAATTTTCCCAAAGCTATAACCAGGACATGGTAGTATTTGAAACTCTGAAGTTTAAGTTGACTGTGGAGTTGATTGCTGAAGCCATAGGAGTCAGAAATGAAGGAGAGTTGTGGTTCAAAAAGCTGCCATTCACTTTCAATGCCCAAAGGTATCTTATACTTGGCATTATTCTAGACTGGAGTAAAGGAATACTGATCCATAATTTCATAGAGGAGTGGGTAGAGCCCATTAAAGTCATACAAAACTATATCACCTGTGAAGGAAGATATGCTTATGTCTTCAAATATCATTTTAGGTTCTTACAACATCTGGTTGGTGAATCCAGAATGAGTCTTCCTTTCTTTTTGTTTAAAAGTTTATAGAAGATGTCAAGTAGAGTTAAGGAGCATCATGATCATACTACACAATCCATCTTCCATCATGGTTTGATCAAGCTCATTATCAGTACTGCTCTACAAAGAGAAGGGAAGACATGGGATTATTTTCTTTTTTGGTTTGGTTTTCAAATTAAGCAGGAAGATCAGCAAAGAAAAAAACATCTAGACAAAGGGAAAACCCTAGTTAGGAAACTAGGTCAGAAAATCAAGTTTGAAGATAAAAAGAAGTTAAACTTGAAGAAGCATCAGAGCCCTCGAAGGAAGACTATGAATCTCAAAACTTTTCAGCTGACAGTAAAGGTAAAGGTTTACTGTTTACAAATAAGGAAGATCAGCCTGTACAGGATAGGGCACCAGCAGAAACTTTCTTGGAGGAGAAAATTGTTGCCACAGACAAGATTGCTGTAAAGGAAGAAAACATTCAGGTCCAGCAAAGAATCCCAATCACTATTCTATCAGAGGATGAAGGATATCTATTAGAAGAAGATGAATCCATTGTCAAAACTAAAGCTAGGGTTGGTACATGCAAGGAGTTCTCCACTCTAGAAAATAAGATAGTCAGACCTAAGAAAAAGAAGATCAGGGTTGAAGCTATGGAGTTTGCCATATTTAAACATCAAGGTAAAAGTTTGAAGATGATGGGAGAACTTGCCTCAACATGGAGACCAAAAACTAGGCCAAGAAACAAGTTAAGGTTGAGTATGAAAAAGCTGCTGAACCCTAGGTTAAATTCAAAAGAGGTTACTATGTTGGATGATGATTCTTCATATGAAAAACCAAAGATTGAGAAAGAGGCAGTTCTAAAAACTCCAGTTTCTCATCATACAAAGGGGAAAAAGCCATTGAAGTCAACAAAAGAGATTAGTCTCATCGAGACTAAGCTATCTGCAGTATTTTTGGAATTAAGAAGTGAACTGTTGAAACAACAACAGGAAAAGGAAACTGAAGTTTCTTATGTTGAAGACCAGCAGTTGATAGATGAAACTATACCTAAGGAAGAAGCTAATCAGGAAAACCCTATTATTCATGGTGTGTCTTCAAACCCGTTGCCAGAAGATGAAGATATTGTCAGAAATTTAGATATCCCATGGCTACCCAGTGAGATACAGGATACCACAACAAGGAAGGATTTTGATTCAGACAAGGAGAACTTGCAAAAGACCATCAAACAATACAGGCATCAAATGGATTACATGCAGGAAACTAATGATGGTTTGATCCTAGCAAACAGAAGACTCAGGGAGGATTTACAAGAAGTAAATGATCATTATCAAGAGCTAATAGTAGTTTCTAATGAGGCCCTTAAGAGAAAGAGAAGCATAGATATACAATGTGCAGAACTGAAGCAGACTGTCAGAGCCTTGCAGCAGCAGAATTAAGAACTTACAAGAAGGTTAGCAGATATGGAAGCTGAGCAGAAGAGAGTCAGGAATAAAACCCAAGCTTTGGATGGAATAGCCTTACTAGCTGAAGCTGCCAAAGACCTTTGAGTTTGGTAGTTAGTCAGTTACTTGTTATGTTTTTTGAGAAATACTTTAGTTAGTCATATATTAGTTATGTTTTTGAAGAAATACTTTATTTTGTAAATATAATTTCACTTTATCCCATCGATGAGTTGGCTGAAGAAAGTTAGGGTTTAGAACCTAACTGATTTTTTGGGAAACAATATTTAGATAGATGAGAAAGAGAACAAATGGTTGGATTTTTTGGAGGACTTTAGGAGGTCTTTTGGACTTATTGATGAGCTAAGTATATAACTCTCATATGTATTTGTTGACAAAATTATGAAATATATGATCCTTTCCACCCTTCAGTTTGTGTTTTGGCTTCATTTTTAACTTGTTTAGTTACATGACTGATAAATTCATTGCTAGTTTATGGTTTGTATGCTGGTAGTGCTTGTCTTTTATGAATGAACTTCAATATCATTTTCTGTTGGATACTGGTGATTATATTATGCACATTTGTCTTTCTTTGCTTATGATTCAGTTCCTATTTGGCTCATGAGTGTATTTCCTGTTTGTCACCAAACTTTATAACTAGAAAAACCTTTTCAAAAACCCTAAAACCTAGTTTTCTTTGATTGAATTTTGAGATTGTGTTGGCTTGTTTCTTTGTGGCCTGGAAACAATTTCTGGCACAAATAGGAAGAATCAACAAGTGACAAGAATTCAAGTGGCTATGACCAAGGAGAAGAAATGGAAGTTTTGGGAGCCTAAACTTCGATATACATGTAGTCAAGTTGTGGCCTAGGCATGCTATAGAAGTGAGACTAGAGTGAATTTCATCCGCAAGTAACAAAAGCCACAAGAGGAAGTCCTGTAGGAGCTTTAGGGGCATATTCATGGGATGAACAGTGCTATGAATAGGAAAATACAATGACAACAGGAATGATTCAACCGAGTGAATTTTGGGTCAAAGACTTGTAAATTCTTGGGGTTTCTTGGTGACAGCTTGTTGGCTGCACCATTGGGAGTGGTCTACGGGCACTCTTATCTTTGTAATTGTTGTATCCTTGTGTTTAACATCCGCACTTATATATTTGAGGGTTAGGATCTCCCATTAACTTATATAAGTGGATTCTCATGTGTATACTTGGAACTTGGTTAAGTGTTACATAAACATAATTGAATACATGTTTTAAGTAAGATAACATGTATGTAAGTGGAAGTAGAATCTACAGGCATAGTTGTATTCTATCGGAGTGTTGTTGTGCTAGTCATGCCCTTAGTAAGATTTTGGTTAGTTTCACATGAACCCTTGAGATGACTAAGTAAGTTGGGATCTAGGTCTACCCATGACACCCAAGTTCAAACACACACACACAACAACCCCCCTCAACCTACAATCGATGCATATGAGGTTGGGTGCATGTCCTGGGTGATTTTGACGACATAGGAATTCCACGCATAGTATAGACACTTGGCCAAAGCATAGTTGTAAGCATTAAATGGCATAAAAAACAAATAAAGTCTATAGTTGTAGAAATATGATGCCTATAATGAGGTATTTGATAACTTACATGCTCTATGAAGTAAATTTCTGCACTTTATGCAAATCACTATCTACATGCCATGACTTACGTAAGGATTCAATGTTTGAAGCTTGAGATGGTAAGCTACCTCCATTCTGTTGTGCCAAACCAGGTAGCTTCCCTCCAAGTTCGCCAGGGACCTGTCCTGAAACATGTTCTTGAGCCCGCATCTTTCCTTGTTGTTTTGTTATTCCACTACTAAACTATTAACCCAAGATGTAAAAAAGTCCACTTTGCAATGCATATCTCCATCATATATCTGATTTTACAATGCAAAAGGAAAATCAAGAAGGACATTTGATGCTTGGAAAAAAGCAAGTAATGCAATCCCTCAACCTTGATGTTTCTATGGGGAAACCATGATCATATTTAGTGTCATGTATCCATCATGAATGTGCATGTAAGCAAGTTTGTAGTCAACATCCCCAAGATTGAATTTCAACACTATCTATCACCATAGCTTTGTCATATGCATTTCATAAAAGTTGTATCAAATTTTCAATTATAATTCCTTCACAAATATGGTGTCAGCTAAACAAAAACATACAAATTCAAGATGGAAACATGCAAGATGTAATTGAAGTCTAAAAACTCCAAGTAAAAAAGAAGAAGGTGGGGCACTAAACCAGTATTTGAACCAATATTATAACTATTGCACCATGTCTTAATAGCATTTGCAAGTGTTTATCAACCAAATGAACCATGATATGTGAGCATATGCATTAAATTATGACAAAAACATAGCCTTCCTTACAAACAACATTTAACTTGGTTATCGATTTAAGGCACGAGGTTACAAAACAATGCCTCATGTTGAAATATTATGTTTGACAAAAAATAAACAATAATGACTACCAAGGAGCACAACCCGCATGCAATATATTATTTTATATACGAAATATGTTGTTTCCCTTCAAACTACTAGCTGAATGATCAAAATGGATCAATGGGACTAGAAAGTACATGAATTCACAATAGCAAATGCTTGCAACTCCTAGGCACAAAAAGAGATGAACCCTAAAGAAGAAAAATGTAGTTAGATCACTATGTAGGATAAGAGCCATCGCTCTGGATCAGAAGTAGAAGCAGAAGAGAAGGTATTTCCATCATCATCAACTACCATAAGGTGACACTAGAAAATTTCTACTAGGGAATGGTGGAACCTGAGCAGATCATGTTGGATAATTATAAGGGAAACCCAAGTGCTACTTGAAGGAGCTCTAAAAAATCCTAGGCCAAAGAGAAAAAAACTAGGAGCAACTGCCTAATATATAATACTAAGAAATAACCCCACAACAAATCCCACTCAAGCATGTATCTCACAATGATCTCTTGGAAGTGGGTTATTTCTAAACATAATAGTAGAGGGGGCACTTTCTCACCAACTAACTGCCCTTTGTATCCATGACAAGAGTATCTACAAGGAACTTGATGCCTCCATTCACCAAAATACGACAGAAGAAAGAAGTGACCAATTTTAATGCATATTGTATATAAATATATGAACAATTCACAATTCCTAAGACAAAAAATAATGCACATATTGCCTTTAATGATCCCAATCAACCGTGCCTCTAGTTCTACATTTAGTGTAAATGAAAAATCAAAGCAAAATTTGCATCCTTGAAGAGGAAAACATTTGCATGTGCTTTCTAGCTGCTATCCACTAAGTTTCACTTAGTATATTTCAAGTGAGCCATCGAAGTCTTGAACAAGCCAATTGTTCATCACTCGTGCTTAGAAGTTCCATGGTCACATCAAGACAAATTGTGGTCCCGTTTTTAATAACATGCATGTTCATACCCCTTGGGGATGTTATAATAAAGTGTGCTAGAATGGTCAATAATGTAACATACTTGGATTTCCCAAGACTTAGACATTAAATTACCATTCCAGGGTGCTTTTTCCTTTGTCAGTTATGCACTGCTGAATAAGTTGTGTATAATTTTCAAGTTTTTCAACTGCTCCTCCAAAGTTCGAATGACTAATTGGGTGTCCGAGCCTTAGGAGGCCATTAAATTCTATGGTATATGTATATAAACATGCTAGACACTATTTTGAGTCAAATGAACATTGCACAAGGTCGGCCTTAGTTTTTTTAAATTTCCGACAAGAATAAATTTTCCCGCAAACTTAGGCCATTTTTTAATGGTTTAAATGGGAAAATTCAAATTGTAATAAAAGTGTGGTATGGAGGCTGATTTTAGCATGGGAATGCTTGTTCTAACACTCATAGCATCCTCTTTACCCTAAGACCCACTCTTCCTATGCTTCATGTGATTAAATTATCACTTGGAACGTTTCTTCTTAATGAGACATCAAAACATCAAAAAAGGCTTAAAAACCAACAAAATGACACCAAGGAATTGTTATCACACCAAGTGTAGCTACCCACTTGAGTATCCTATCTAGGATGGTAGAGGTAAGGTAGCTAATTGGTGACACTGCAAGGGCCTCGCCCACCACATGTAAAGGGTAGTTGTCATACCGAACGGGCTCTTGTCATTTTAGATCAATTCGGAGAATGATAAAGGAGGAGACCCCACTAGCCTAAGAGGGCTAGTGCACCTACTCAAGACACTCCTAGGGTTTGGAAAATGGATAAAAGAGGAGAGATAATGAATGGATAAGACTAGATATATAAAATAAGTGTGATATAAAGGTTAGGATCAATATAGGGAGGCTTAATAAAGATAGGAAATAACCCAACTTGGTTGAGATTGTGCCACAAATAGTTTAAGGTAGTAGATCTAGTGAGATATAGGCAAATAAAAAAAACCCTAGAGGGACCCATCTAGGTTTTTGCAAGTGGACAAAGCAGACCCAAAACAGTAGATTAAGGGATGAGATCACTAGATCTGGGTGCTTGAAGATTGGGCCTATGGCTTTGAAGTGGATTCAAGCATACCCATCTGACAGATCTAAAGAAAAGGCCACCTACCCGAGGAGGGCACCCCCACCTAGAGTGACTAGTCCTAGATACAAGGGAAAATGGATTCTGATTTTTGTGAAACTTGAGATATAGGGTTTATTCATTAATCTCCAAGTGGGTTTTGATGGTCATCATAAAAAAACTCACGGGATCTATTAGATGTACAAAACTAGGGTTTTAAAAAAGGGTTTTGAATGGACTGATGGATAAAAATACTGAAATACAATACTAACCTTGAATATCATACTTGAAAATACTTGTGACCACCTTGGATGTCGATGATCCTTCCACTTGGTTACAATTTCTAGCAAGATCCGACATGAAACATAAGAAAAATGCCCAATGAAGGAATTGTGCCCCCTCTTCTTCACCTGCAAAATCAAACTACGACTGAGATTGTTCACAGATGAAAAACATAAGCAACATAATTCATCTACAAATGAATATCCAATGCACAACAGTAGCAATTGAAAACTCCCTAAAGACGAAATGATTTACTCGGAAGACGATGTAATATGCTTTAGCAATCTCCTCTAACCAATTCACTACCTTCCAAAAGATCAGTATGACCTTCGAGAAAAATGTTTGTTTGCATTGAATATTTACTAAAATATTCAAGCAAGAGGCATAATAATCACATCCAAGTACATTCACAAATCTTCCAATAGTTTTTGCAAAATTTTTCTTATATTCAATATTTCTAGAGCCAAAAGTCCCTTTAAAAATGAGGGAGCATCTTAATATATAGATCTCTCAATTACATAAAACCTAGATCCAAAAAAGATCAAAGGTTGAGATCATAAAATAAAATCATCCTAATCTATGGCTAAGATTATCCAGATATATCTCACATGGATCAACTCACAAATAGAAGGGGGTACATCACTAGAAATGCCTGATGAGGGGCACACAACATAAAATATGACTAATAACCACAAGTTAGCACATGGTGGGGAGAAGAGGTTATGTTATCCTTCACTAGCATGGACCCATGGCACATTAACAAGTTGTGGTGACAAATAATATAAAGGAGTGATAAAAATCACTAGGGAATTTCCCTCAAAATACATTAAAACACCCACAAACTGCATAAATCAAGGATGTGTGGACCCCAAGTGAACTGAAACTGATTCCACATGATGAATGTGACCCAAACTGTGCCTTGGATCAATTCCATGCAATTCCTTTGCCTTAGTTTCCCAAATCAATTTCCTCATTCGCCATTTTTTTATTATTAAAATGATTCCTTGGGAACATAAAACAACCGATATCGCACCCAGGAAGCATCTACACAAAAAAAATAATTGCACATATGTGTTTGGAACCCTAGGTATATGGTACAAAGGACTGGCTGCACCACAAGGATCCATGCCATTTTCCCAAGAGATCTCCTCAACATCTGTACTATGTTTCATTTTCATCTTCCCAGGGAAAATCTGCTGCAAAATTCCTGAAAGACCCGTATCTCTACTCAATTTCCTGAAACTAAAAACAGCTACACCAATGGACTTAGAATGTCCAAATAAACTAGGAATGAGTATTCATACACCATACATCCATCACAAACATACATTAGAGGCCCCATCCATGTCAGAACCATAATAATAATAAAGCTTGTAAATGCAAATAATCATAAAAATAATACAAGCCCTATCACCATATGAAACTTGAATATGTCTAATGGACACATGTATACCATAAATAATCATCATCCATAATCATCGGTCTATAACTCATCCTAGACCCTGCTCCTTGCTTGGTCAACATTGGGTTGACCAAGTCAAGACTGATCAAATGATGACCCAAGTGCTAAACTTTGATACTACAAAGTACAAAATGGATATGCATGCTCAATTATATGTGCTAGCAGTGGCACTCAAATACAATTAGATCATATTGTCAAGTATAAGAACAATACATATATAATATTCTAAATCAAAATGATTAGTTTCCTTGAAATAGGAACCTCCAATGTATACTCATTTATAGATTTAGCCATTTTGTTAGTTAAGAGTGAAGGGATCATAAATAACAGGTAAGGTCAAGGGATGACTTGATAACTCAACATTGTAAACACATGGGTTAAAGGACAAGGGGATCCACACAACACATAAGTTGGACTAGGTGAACAATAGGGCATGGTAGTGTCTCACAAATGGGTGGAATGATGAGAAGGATCCACTAGACTCTAGACAAACAACCTTTTATACTTTATTTCATCAGCATTTATTATACTAGTTAACCTCTAGATGTAGGTACCCTGCTAATCCATCTGGGCTTCCATATAATGACAAATACATTGTTGAAATTTAGCATTAGCATGTATTCTTAAAAATTTTGTGCAAACTGTATGATAAAAATAGACAAGAGCAACAAACAAATCAACACATCACACACAAAAACCCCAAAAGCATTAGTAATTCATCTCTCAAATGAGATGACTGAGCTCAAGAATAATTCTTCTAAGAATAATTTTTGAAACCCTAATAGGCTTAATCACTTCCAAACCCTATCAGAGTTTGACTAAGAATTCCATAAGTACAAATTACATCAGAAAACCAGATTAGGGCTTTTTGTCCAATCTTTCTCACTCCTTCCCAGATCTAGTTTCGAAGCTTCTCGTGAATTGCCTGAGTTCTGTACCACTACCCAGATATCCTTTTTTGGTGCCTGAAGATATTTGTAGGCTGCCAGAACCTACTACTGACTACCCAAAAAATTTTACAAGCTACCCGAGCCCGCATAAGTCTTCTTGGACATGTCTTCCTCTACCTTGATCTTTTTCCCTGTGCCTAGATATGTTTTCCTCTACCTGGTTCTATCTTCCTACTACCTGAAGAAGTTTCTATGTTGTCTAGATTTGTTGTGGTCAGTCTAGATGGGAAGTTAGACTGCCTGAGGTTTGATAGGGCAGACTGTAACTAACCCAATGCTCAATAGGTAGAACAAAGGCTGCCCAAAGGTCAAATGAGGTTTCCCAATGGTGAAGACACTCATCCCAAGGTAATTAACACACTTCCATTCTGTTCTATGGGAGTATTAGGGATTACCTCAAATATTAATAGGCTACTCAGGATAATTAACAGACCGGTCATCTATTCTGTGGGAAGATTAGGGATGCCAAGAAATGTCAGTAGGCTTCCTGAGAACCTGTAGTGCTGTGTGAATATGGAATGAGGTTTTTCATGAATGGATAGGGAAACCCATGAATTTTCATCCTCTATTGTATCTACCCATGGGTAATTATAGGTTTCCCATGAGGGTTATGCTGTTTCTCATCTGATGGAGATACCCTAGCTAAGGGTTTGACTGTAGCCGAAAGAAGAAGATGCCCTAAATGTGTAGATACCCTAGCTATAGAGTAAGTGTTGTAGAAGTAATGAAGCCCTAGCTTCTAGAGTTTGTTGTAGCATAAGTTTATATTCCGTAGCTAGAAACCTCCATGCTAGGGCATACATAAAAACTTATCTTCCTTCAAAACCAACAAGACTTGTCTTTTATGGAGCTGAGGATCATAATCAAAGTGTGTACAAATGAAATGAAGTTGATCTTCATTTATAGCCTTGAATCACCTAGACATGGACCAAAAATCAAAAGAACAAAATAATAATATTTTATTCTGTTTACCTTTGACTTTCACCTTTAAGGAACTAAATACCTTTTATGTATTTTCAATTTGACTCCTTGGTGGTCCAAGGGTCCTTATGTATTTTTGAATTTTACCTTTAGCCTTCCTATGGTCCAAAGGTCCTTATTTATTTTTTACTTTTACCTTTAGCCTTCCTATGGTCCAAAATAAGTGGTCATAGGGTCTTTCAAACTCACTCAAAGTACATCATCATAAATAGAGAGAATTATTAATGCTTTTATCTTATACTCCATGTGACACCAAGATTGGGTATTAGGTGTCTTAGCCAAGGGTAGCTAAGACTTGGAAAATATCACAAAGCCCATAGATCAAGGTTCAGAGTGCCTCACATGCCCAGGCCCGGTCTAGGAATTATAGTGATATCCTGGTAATAGAACATGTGCCTCATCCATAGGTTGCATAATTTCACCACAGGTCAAATACTTGGTAATAGACCAATCGCTTCCATTCTCCCAGAGAATGGACCTTAGCTCTAGGCTGAGTCCCCCAATACTAGACTGGTTCATATTCCTAGTAAATGATTAGGTGCCTCAATTCAAAGAATTGCTACTCAGGTCTAGGCTAATTCCCCCAGTGTTGGACTGGTTGCATATCCTGGTCCTTGACTAGATGTCTCCATTCAACAGAATGGTCACTCAAATCAAGGTTAAGTTCCCCAGTGTTGGACTAGTTCCACATCTTGGTCCTTGACCAGATGTCTCCATTCAATTGAATGTCCACTCAACTCAAGGTGGGGTCCCCCAGTGCTAGAGTGGTTCCACATCTTGGTCCCAAACCAGATGTCTACATTCAACAGAATGGCCACACAACTCAAGGTTGAGTCCCCCAGTGTTGGATTGGTTCCACATCCTGGTCCTTGACCAAATGTCTCCATTCCAAAGAATGGCTACTTAGCATAAGGTTGAGGTCCCCCGGTGCAAGACTGGTTCCATATCTTGGTTCTTGACCATATGTCCCCATTCTCCTAAGAGAATGGTTGTCGATGCTACACAGGAAAAATCAACACTCCCTCTCAGGGAGAGAGGTATCCTATGTCATGCCAAGCTTGTCATAGAAATACATGAAATTCTTTGTCGTAAGAGGCTTGGTCATGATATATACAATCTATTCATCTTGTATGAATGTAATGCAACTTCAGAGTGCTTCTTTGAACCAGGTCTTTGATGAAATGGTACTTCATTTCAACGTGTTTCAATCTGTAAAGAACCACCAAGTTTTTTGAAAGCTTAATGCAACTTAGATTATAACAATGGATAATCGTTGAGTAAATATTTTCACTAAATAGATTAGAGAGTAGTTTCCTAAGACAAACTACTTCCTTGCAAGCATCACTTGTAGTGATATACTCTACTTCTATTGTATTCTGAGCCATGGATCCATGTTTCCTACTGGACCAAGAGATCATTGCGGATCTCATACTGAAACAATAACTAGAGGTACTTTTTTGGTCTATTTGCATTGTCATCCCAATCTGAGTAACATATATCTGATCTCGTGTGTACAAGATACATTAGGGATCCAATAAGATGTTGATACATAGTAGTGTCCACATCCTATCAACTACTGGTTGAGTCTTGAAACTTCTTCCAGTTGGTTGTCAAAAATATGCTCAAGGACTTGCAGTCCTGCATTCTAAAACTTACATACTACTTCTCAGTACTTAGAAAATATCCTTTTGGAAGAAGGGGCCTCAAGAATTTCTTCTGAAGGACTTTTAGGCACTTCAAGAACATCTAGAATTTGAGTAACAAATTTGTCTTCCTCCATCTGAAATTCTGAGTCTGGGAACTCAGAAGAGGGTTCTTCAGCTTCCTTTGGAAGCTCTCTTTTTATTCCTGTCTGATTTTTAATCATAGCCTTGAACTATTTGATCCAAGATTTCTGAGAGTGATCATAGTACAAGCACCCACTCAAGGATGGTGAAGACATATGCCCATAATTGTAAGAGTGAATCAAATCCAATAAGCCTTTAGATCTAATATTTCTTTTGGAGAAAGGTTTCTTAGTGTTCTTACCTAGAGCACAAACTTTGCAAATATGTTCATGTTTGGAAGACATCTTTGGCATACCTATAACCGCCTTCTGTAGGCTTGGAAGAGTTGTATAATGAAGGTGTCCAAACCTTTAATGCCTCATCTCACACGGGTCAACTGTGTGATGAACCAAGTCTAGTGTGTATTTTTCGGAAGTCTTATAAAGACCTCCATCTTGAAACCCAATTTGTATAGCTGAGCTTAGTTTCTCATTCAATGCCCATAGTAGTACCTTCTTCTCCATGAAGAGGACTGTGTAGCCCTTTTCCTCTAAGCCAACAACAGAGAGGATAACTCTCTTCAATCCAGGAACATATAAAACATCATCAATATGTAAAACTATACCTAAATCAGTTTGAAGTGAGGTTGAGCCAACTCCTTCAATCTTGTAAGTGGAGTCATCTCCAAGTTCCACTTAAGTAGTGAACTTCTTTCTGTATCTGGAGAGTGCTCCACGATTACCTGCCATATGTCTAGAGGCACCACTATCTACTAACCAGGATTTATCACTGTTAATGATAGATCCAAAAAGAGCAGAGATAAGGTAGTATTCCCTTGTAGGTTCATCATCTTTGGTAGCCTAAATATTCTTCTTCTTCTGTTTCTGCTGTAGAATCTTGGAACCTCCTTTTGAAATTTCTCTTGGGTAGCCTGCAATCCTTAGCAAAGTGCCCAAACTTGTGACAATTTTAGCATTCCACTTTTGAAACACCAATGTGCTTACCTTGTGGTTTCTTTCCCTTCTTTTGTTGAGGGAAGGGATTCTTGATATTATTTGTCTTAGCTGTAAGGGAAAGTTTTCCTTCCTTAGTGCCAATTTCCTTGCCGGAAACTCTTCCTTCTTCTTCCAAGTAATCATGCCAAAGTCTATCAAAGTTTGGCTGATTTTTACATCCAATCACTGATGCTAGGAAGGTTTCCCAAGAGTTTGGGAGACCATCAACTACAGTCTGTACAAGGTCATCATCATCCACAATAATACCAATAGTAGTGAGTTGGTCTCTTACATGTGCAATCTGTGTGAATAAGGGTCCAACTCCTTCATCCTTGTTCATTTTTAGTGTTCAAAGCCTTTTATTCAAAAATATCTTCTGACTGGGAGCCTTCTTTTCATATAGGTCTATCAAGGTGTCAAAGCATTCTTTTGCAGTCTTCAATTATGTGATGTTGGGAATCAAGGCTTCCTTGATAGAGTCATAGATGAACCTTCGAGATTTTTCTTGTTTCTTCTTGAAAACAGTCCTACCAGCATTAGATGTTGGTTCTTCTATGGTGTTAAACACCAAGTCATCAAGGTAATTTTTGTCTAGGATGGTTGTGAGCCTATCCTTCCAAGAATCATAGTTCCTTGAACCTTCAAGATTCTCTTTCGGTATGAAAATGTTGGTAGCCATCTCAGCGACACAAGTCAGTTATGCAAGTCTACAAAAGTGTCCCAAGGTCTAGCAAGACCATGGTAATAGCATGTTACTGGGTCTTCACATGCTAAAATCTGATACCATGTTGAATTTTAGCACTAGCATGTATTATTAAAAACAAATTGCAAACTGTAATATAACAATAGACAAGAGCAGTAAAAAAATCAACACATGACACACAATGAACACAAGCGTTTTCACTGGGGAAACCTTTAAAGGAAAAAACTGCCAAAAGCATCAGTAATTCATCTCTTCAATGAGATGACTGAGTTCAGAAATAATTCTTCCAAGAATAATTTATGAAACCCTTATAGGCTTGATCACTTTCAAACCCTAGTATAGTTTGACTAAGAATTCCATAAGTACAAATTACATCAGAAAACCAGATTAGGGCTTTCTGTCCAATATTTCTCACTCATGCCCAGATCTAGTTCTGAAGCTGCCCATGAACTACCTGAGTTCCGTACTACTGCTCGAAGATATTTGTAGGTTGCCAGAACCTATTGCCGACTTCTCAAAAACATTTACAGGCTTCCTGATCCTGCATAAGTATGTAGGATCTGTCTTCCTCTGCTTGGATCAATTTTCCTCTCCCTAAATATGTTTTCCTCTAGCTGGTTATATCTTCCTACTGTCCGTATCAGTTTCTCTACTGCCCGGATCTATTGTGGTCAGTATGGATGGGAAGATATTATTAATTATGTCACAACAATCTTGAGACAAAGCACAAAATTACAAGAGATTCAAGACAAATTAGGCATGAAAAGACATAACGGTACTACAATAGGAGATTGAAGCTCTATATAATCAATAATGGAATGAATAATACAATATAATGTCATGTAGAATGCATGAATGCCAAGACAATTCGAATTCACTAGAGGTCATTTGAATTGCATGGATGGGTGTAGCTTAACTGTCTGTTAGCCAACACTAGACACACTTAGTTAACCACTAATCTATCCATGATTGACTCTAACAGAGTCCTAACTGAATCAGAGTGCAATAGATGATTGAGTCTAACTAAATGTAACTCAGACACATGTCATTGCATATCAATCAGTAGGTGGTAGCACATCATTAACTCCAATTAGCTCCGATGAAGTTAACTAAAATGATATTGGTCATCAGAAGTGGTTGGAAGCGTTTTGCCACCTTTCACACACCTGGGGGGGGGAACGTGGCATAAATATTCAAGCCACTCAGTGTGTCCTTGGGGGAAAGTCTCGAGTCAAGGCTGTCACCTTGTTCTTGACTCCTCCATTTAGGCTCAACTCCTAACAAAGCCAAGGGGGGTAGACCCTATTAAGTTACTAAGGAAAATTACTTTAGTATGATGGTATTGAATTAAATAAGTTTCTTAGGAGTTTGAAATTAACCATTAATAACCATAGATGACAAGATGAAAAATGAGCACAAGTAAGCATAATGTTGTGTCATGTCCCCATATTTTTGGCACATTAAAAGTGTGTCGATGCCTGGAAATTCGCAGGCAACAATAGCAAGGGATTCTCCCCAGTCAACGTTCCCAACTAGCCCATGACTGTTTGGTATAGGGAATCCATCCAGTTTACGGTCTGGCTACCGTAGGTCAAGTAACAAAAACAAAAGGTTTTACCGGTTGCGGCTCGGTCCACCGTATATATTTTTTATTTTTTACTTAATGTATGAGATGCAAGTGCCTACTTAACAATGCAGGGTGATGAGGATGCAAGGGGCTGTCACAATGTGATGCACAGGTTCTTACCTCTCGTCTTAGTACCCACCAGCATCTAAATCACATATGCAGGAATGAAATAAACTAACTATCTATCTATCTATCTATCTATCCTCGAGGAGCAAGACTGTAACTTATTTGTGAGTAATGTGTATTGTACATGCAATATAAAATGAAATTATAGTTAGCTGATATTTCTTTCCACAATGCATGAACGATTAAAGATATTCCTAACAATCAGATAGCCAATTGTTTTATGAACAACATACATTACTCATGGTGGTAATTCCACAAAATAAACCAAAAAATCATTTAAACAAGAACATAGTTTCTGAGAGTTAGAACGATCTCACGGTTAATGGACAAAAGCTGAAAAAAACAAAATAGTTCATCTTTCCGCCATCCACAGCATATCATTTGGAAGTCCCACCAATATTTCTCCAACAGGCAAACAATAATTCTTTATTGCAAAGAGAAATAGTTCTTCTTACAATATTGCTTTCATGTCTAACTGGGAAAAATCCCCTTTTCCCTCTAAGTCTTTTACATTTATACAAAAGGGTGAGACTGTTGGGCTGCCCAAAAGTGACCTTTGGACTTCCCAACTCCTCGCTTCCCAACGTTTCACTTTCCTCAAATGTTTTTACAAAATCATTAAAAATTACAAAATGACCAATCCTTCACGAGGAGGGTCCCACTTGGGTGTCTAGAAACTTCTTCCATGCCAAAGCTTCAGCAGCGATACCTTCAAATGAACAAGGTTCCAAAAACTGAATATTGATCTCAAACTTTGCAGCTTGGTTCTTTATAGCCTCAATTTTGGCTATGCTCAACCTAAGATGATCCTCCAAAAGTTGCACACTGATGGCTGAATGATCTACTTCACTTCTCAATATCTGATCATCCAGGGCCTTAATATGTTGTACTATTGCCTCCTCCTCTTGATATCTTTTCTGCAACATCTCCACAAAGGAGTCGTGGTCTGGGAAAGCATCAAGCCTCTGCTCGGCCTCTATCTGGCACCGGTTGTAGGTAATAAGGAGCCTTCTGAAAAACTCTAAGCATGCTCCCTTCGTCTTCTTAACGGTTTTCTTAAAATCCTCTGTGGTATTTATAGCAAATTCTAGTAAGTCATAATCCCATTTGAGGGCTTGTTGATCTTTTGATGGCAGTTCTGCTAGGGTTTCTTCATTGTTTTCCAGCCTCACCATTCTTGCAGTCAGGACTTCAAGGACATCCTGAGATCTGTCAACGAAGTAAGAGGAAGTCTCTAGGATTTCCTCTAATCGGCCATCTATCTGCAGCACTTTACATCTCTCCTCTTCAATAGCAGTCTGTAGCTGCAGCATCTTGGCCTTTTAGGCCAGCACATGCTCCTTGAAGGGTTGTAGATTGACTTGTCCCTTCGCTTCCTCTAGAGCAGTTGTTAGAGAAGAAATCTGCTCTTGATGTTTCTTTTCCTGTTATTGGGTGTGCATCTCACTAGCCTCCAAGATGATCTTTTGGTGCTCTTCTAGCTCTTCTACCTTTCCCTGCAGCTGTTCCTTCTCCCTCTTTAGCTCTTGATATTCTTTCTGCACTTTCTCCAGGCACTCCTGCGTAGTTTCCCTAACTTGTTTCTCTACTTGGAGGAGCTGTAGTTCATTCTTTGGGGCTCTCATCTCTTCTTTCATGTTCTCATACTTCCTTTTCAGCCTATTGCTTTCCTCTCTCTCTTTCCTCAATGTATCTTTCAATTGCGTAGAGGACTTCTTGGATAGCTCCAAGTCAGTCATTACCTTGTCCATGTTATCTTCTAAGGCATGGATCAGGGCAGCTCTGGCTCTCAGGGTGAATCTTGGGTCCCGGTTTGTCCCAAATATAATAGGTGTATCCATTATCATTTTACCTGGCAGACCACCTATTTCAATCTTCCTTTCTATTCTCTTCACTATCCTCTTTGTAGCCCTGTCATAGAAGACAGTACTGAAATTAGGGATTTCTTCACCCACCTTCTGTACAAAGGGGACCATCTTGAGTGTGGGGACCATGGGTGTGCTGGCTGCAGGTACTTGTGGGTCCTGTACTTTGGGGTTGTCAATTTTTTGGGTCTGACCACCAGCTGTGTCAAAGGTTGACTGCTCTGTCTCTGTCTGAGTCAGCTTTAGCTTTTCTGCTTCTTGTTTTTGTAGCTCCTCATCGAGCTTCTTTTTCTTCTCTTCTTCTTCTTTCCTTGCATCTTCCTCTGCCTTCCTAGCTGCCTCTTGTGCATCTTTTATTCTTTCTTCTTCTTCTCCTTGCAACCATCATGCAGCTTCTTGTGCTAACCTTTGGGCTTCCTCATTTCTTCTCTTGGCTTCTTCCTCGGCTTTTTCTTTTTCATCTCCCTTCCCACCTTTGGTGGAACTCTTCTTCTTGAACCTTCTCCTTAATGCCGTTAGATTCAAAGCATTGAGGAAGATGGATTCTTCCCTATCCCAGTGGTGGGTGTACTCAAAATGTACATTGTTTTCTTTGCAATGATCGGCCACCTTGCTACGGGAATCATTTTTGTGGAAGGGCATCTCGCCAAAATGAAACCTTTCCAACTCTTCTACAAATTCATCCGCTTTCCTCACCCTGGTGAATCTGTAACTTCCTAACTTGAAGGGAAAAGGAGGATAAGAAGCCTTCTTATGCTCAAACAAGAAGCTCCCTATGCCATCCAAGAAGACCTGCCTAACTGCCTCCTTGTGGATGATGTAATCAGTTGCGTATTTGGGCAGCAGGGAAGGTGCTCTCGAACCTCCAAACATCCTAAAGTAAAGGCCATCTTCAGTTAGATAGTAGTCAGCATATTCTTCTATTACTTGCAGCGCCTCTTTCGACATGCAATCACACTCCTTCAAGAAAATGAGTGTATATAATGGTATAATAAAGTGTTCACATACTTCTCGATAATGGATGTGATACTGGTGTGCCCACAGTGGTTTATAGGAAGCATAGACATGCATTCTTTCCCTATCCCAGATGCACCTGAGGCTGGGGAAAGGCTGATTACACAATATACAATCGATGAGTATGGAACTCATATAGAATTCATACCTTTTTTGGGATTCTCCACCCAAGGTTGATGCCAAGCAGGCAGAAAGACTATTTGATACAATGTTGGCCCAGTTGAAATTGGTCCCCTGGGTTGCAACATAAAAAATAATGGGTATCCATTCCAGTTTGAAGAACCTGCCATGAGCTCTTCCGAAAATCCAGTTAAGCATTAAAGCTATGAACCTGTATGGGGCCCTTAATCTTGCTGTATCGTATTCTCCGGTAGCCTTGGTTCTGAAATGCTTTCCTGATAGCAGCATTCTTTTAAGGGTTTCTACAAGGTCCATTCTGATGTTGTTCAACCAGTCATCAGACAAAAATACCTGGGCTTCTGGCAGATGGTAGGACAGAGCTACATATCCGGGGCTATAAGCAGCATAGCCTTGTTTGTCTACATTTTCTAGGATCATTGTGGTTACATCTGCCTGTGGCAGAATCCAACCAATTACCTCAGAGCATGGGAACAGCTCTGGTTTGGTGGCAATCTTCATGAGTGAAGATCTTTCGATATTGTCATATATGCCCTCTTCTTCGAGGCCCATATCCGACACCTCTCGACGTGTAATCAGCCTGTAAATATCTCCCCATTGGTACTCAGGATCCATACCACATATACATTTGGTGTCTTTGTATATGTATTCTGTCTTGGTAATGACTTCCACTTCAGGCTCCTCCTCGACCACAGGGGCCTTCTTCTTTTGCCTCTTTCACATTGTGAACTCTTCCTGCGATAAAATTTTAACATTAAGCCATTTTCGACAGAGTGACAAACTTGAAGACAACAATGTGCAGTGTGTCATTTATTCTATGTTTAACATGATGAAATTAGCTAACTAAGAAAAACACGTGAAAAACTACCACTGCTGTATGATATCAAAAAATTCTATCAAAAAAATCTGAGGCGAAAAATAAATCTACATTAACATGCAACAAATTTCGATTCTCTGCGGGTGCCATGGTCATCACGCTGCGTGGGAAGGACAAGGGGAAAAATATGCAAGTTTATTCAATGTCATGCCCTCTAAGAAACAAAACTTCCTGTGAAATCTATTATTCACATGAAATGTTGCGTGGTGCTATGCAGTGATAAATCCCAAACCACCAGTTTGGGTTCAAAACCGGCCATGAACCGGGTGCACGAAAAAAACGCAGCGAAATACGGCTGAGACTGAAAGATACATACAATGCAAAAACAAACGGGGAGGGTGACCATTCCAAAAGTCACAGGGATGCCCTGAAACCTCCCCCTGCCAAACATCATCGCACCGGGCAGCTTGGTGCAAACAGCGTAACGGCCGTTTGCACCAAAACCCCCCATCACTAAGCGCAGGGTCGAGAGAAATGAGGGCCATGGAGGGAAACTTCCCAATGGGCCAAACACGCTCCCACGGACCATTATGCCATGAAACCCCCACTATATACATGTATCTATGGGGTGAAACACAACGGCCACGACAAACAACCTAACTGTGAAAAAAACCTCATCGAATGCTCAACGAAATAGGGTAATGCAATAGAAGCCTACCTGGCACTGATGCATAGCTGGCGTGGAGAGGCCTGTCAAACTTCATGGTTGAGACACCTGGATGCTAGTACCAAAAACGAGGGACTGGACGAATGTGAGCGAGTGACAGCAACGATAGCGATAGTTCATGAGAATCCCAATAGCAACAGTCCAAAAATAATAATAGAATAATAAAACCCAACCCAAAATATATAGTCAACCACAACGGGAGCGAGCAAAAAGATCAGACGGCAGAGAGAAAAGAATCAGAAGTCGAAAGCAAAATTCTTTCCGCAATGGCGGATGGCCAAATCGCTAAGCCATCCACGGACACATACATAGCGGAACCTCGGAAGACTAATCGTCGGGTCAAAAAGTGGAACGAGAGCTGCAACGGCGGAGCCGCGAAGGGTAAATCGATCTGCAATGGTTGAAGTCTGAATCGGAAGAACAATGATTAATACATTGGCAAGGCTAGCGCTTCTTTCATCCGCAACGGCAGAAGCGTAAAGGATATCACCGTTCGCAGCGTCGGGGTTTGAATCGGAAGTGACAACGCTAAAGGCTCAGAAAGGTTAGTGCTTTGGCAGCCGCAATGGTGGAGTCACAAAGGGAATGGCCTTCCATAACAGCGGGGTTTGAATGACTTATATGACCAGAACAGAAAATCCTTCCACAGCTGCCACGGTGGAACCCCACGACTTACAGGATCAGCGAAAATAACAGAGCGGGAGTCGAAAGCCAAAACCGCAATCAGAAAAGTTAGCAGTTTGCCATTCGCAATTGCGGAGGAAGAAGTAATAAAAGCTCTGATGCAAAACCAAGAGGCAGCCAATTAAGCCAACTGTGTCGGAGAAAACTAACGAAGCCAAAACTGATTATCCATCTGCAACGGTGGGGGGAAAAGGAAAATACACTTCCGATTCAAGCAGGCTAAAAATGCATTTAAAGCAACGAAGAAGTTTGATCAAACATTGGATTTTTCAAGCATTAGAAGAAAATTTTCAAACAAGTGGTAGATCAATCCAAGCACAATAAAAGTCATTATGAGAAATCATCATTATATCAACTCCAAAGAACAAAATCAAACAAATCTAAGCAAAGGAGGGTCCCAAATTTTTTTGGAATTTTGGGAAATTGTTGCAGCTACAACAATTGGCAACTACCTGGTGAACCCCAGATTTCTGAATTAACTCCTTCTCGGTTTAAGACTATCTGGAAAAAAGCTGAAATCTTCTAGATGTTCTTATTCCTATGCTGGCCAACTCATGCATTTAAATCATTGAGAAGTAGTCTATTTTTTGGGAAATGGTAACACCAGAAATATTTGCAAGTCTGAATAACTCTTTTGAGGCCTGATAAGTGAGGTTTATTTTTCCCATCCTTAGGTAGTTTCTAGCTTTGACACCATAGGATTGTAACAGATAGTAAACAGCATTATCCTTTTGTTCCTCATTCCTATGCCATCTGCACTTTTGTGCTATTTGAACTTTAGTTCTATTGAGGCCTGGAAATTCGCAGGAAGCAACAGTAAGGGATTCTCCCCAGTCAATGTTCCCAACTAGCCCGTTGATTATTTGGTATAGGCAATCCATCCGGTTTGTGGTCCGGCTACCGTAGGTCAAGTAACAAAAACAAAGGCTTACCGGTTCCAGCCCGATCCACCGTGTATTTTTGTATTTTTTGACTTAATGTATGAAATGCAAGTGCCTACTTAATAATGCAGGGTGATAAAGATGCAGGGAGCAGTCACAATGTGATGCGTAGGTTCTTACCTCTCGTCTTGGCATCCACCAACATCTAAATCACATAGACAGCAAGAAATTAAAACTAACTACCTAACCTATCGCTAGTGAGTAGGATTATCATTCATCAGTGAGTAATGTATTTTGTACATGCATTGTAAAAAGTTACAGGTAGCTGATACTTCTTTCAATATACATGAACAGTTAAAGATATTTCAACAACTAGATAGCTAATTGTCTATGCAAAACAGTCATTACTCACAGTGGAAAACATCATAAAATGTACCGAAGAACATTCAAACAAGAACATAGGTTCAAGAATTTAAAATGCTCTCACAGTCAATGAAACACAACTGAAAATGAAATAGTTCCTCTTCAACATTGCTCATTTAATTACATTGATACATTCCACATTGCGCTTTCTCCCACAGGCAAAAGTTGCGGTTTGCGTTTGTAAAACGAAATAGTTCCTCTTACAAGCAAATGGTTACCAATTTTTCTAGGGAAAAAATTCCTTTCTAAGTTCTAACTTTACAATATTTAAACTATCACAGTAGACCGTTTGGGTTCCCATCCAAACGTGTGGCTTTCCTAGTTCCTCCAATGTTTCAGATCCTTCTTTTTATCTTTTCTGCCCAAGCTCATTATCAGCTGAGTAACTGACGGACTTTTTAGATCTGCGTATTTTGTTTCTTTCGATTTTGTCTTTTCCTTCGCTTGTCTCCCTTGTGACCCTGCCGGTTTCGATTTGATTTTTTACAAAATTGTCAAACTACGCCTTCACACCGTGGTCGCCCAACAGTCCCTTGAGTTCTACCTGCAATCAATTACTGTGCGTCATTAGTTGGAATGGCATTTTAAAACATTAATTTAAATCTCCTGAAATGGCTAATCCACAAGAAAACGTCTAGGCGCATCCCTCGATCTTAGAAGTTTAATAACAGAAGAGTTTTGACTAAGCCTCGGGCGGGAAAATTCTCAATCGGAAGTCGGAAAGGTTTGGACATCGGAAGTCAAAAGGATTCCCCAGCCGCAATGGCGGGAAAGGAAAGACTACGAGCAAGCGATTACGCATTGGCATTCAGAACGCTTCATGCTTCGGGCGAAGAAGTGATTTGGGAGCCGCAACGGTGGAAGAAGAAATTTAGGGACACGCAGCCCATGGGCAGGAAAACTCTCAATCGGAAGTCGGAAGGCTTTATGCTTTGGAATCCAAGTGGCTTTCCAAGCCGCAACAGCGGAAAAGACAAGGCTACAGGCAAGCGATTAAGAGACTAATACACATACGAGGTTGAAGCGCTTTGCACTTCGGGTGCTAAACCGTTTTGGGAGCCACAATAGTGGAAGAGAAAAAGATTATAGCTTCCGATCCAACATAAATTGACGCTCGATCACAAGAAAACTTAAGTGTTTGAAAACTAAAAAAATCAGCGATGGTTAAATGGTTTCACCTCAGAGACAATGGTTTGTTCAAAGGGCCACTGATCTGATGAGTCTCTAGCTAGCAATTCAAATCTGCGATCCACAACAAAATCTTAACACAAGCATCCTCTGAAAACAGGCCGCAAATTAATCTTTAAAATCAACCAAAATTAAAGAAAGACCAAACATTCATGGATCAAATGAATTCAAAGCAACTCTATATTATGAGGAGGGGACCAAAAATTTAAGAAATTTGGGGAGAACAGTTGCAGCCGCAACAATTGGCGATTACCTAGTGAACCTAGATCTCTGGGTGATTATTCTTTGAGTGGCAGACTGTTTAACAATAAATGCATCTATTGAATTCTTCCAGCTGTCTGGATTTCTCAAATGACAGAAGTGTGTACCTCTAATCATTGATGATAGTCCAATTTGGGAGAGTGGAAACCAAGATTTTCAAGTCCAGATAACTCTGTTGAGGCCGGAGAATGAGTTTCATTATTACTTTTGTTTTCAGGGAACTGATAGCTCGGACACCACAGGATTGTAGCATATGGTAAACAGAAATATTCGTTTGTTCCTCATTCCCATGCCACCTTAGCACTTTTTTGCCTTTGGACTTTTGTCCCTTTTCATATGAGTCCTCCTTCATGCCTTTCTTTCTGAATTTTAATTCAAGCTCCTCTATCCCATAGTGTCCTTTTGTGTGAGTGGTGTACTTCATGTTTCAGCCCACAGACGGAGAGGAACTTTCGGCAATTTAGTACTTATGATTCAGCATTTGCTTTAATATATGATGCTTTCAGAGGAGTTTTTTTACTCTTATTGGCCTTTCTGGCATTCATTTCTTGGCATGGGATCATTTATATTTAATACACTGTTCACCTTGCTCCTTTCCATGGGTCTTCTGCTATCACTCCTTAGAACATTTTAAATGTGACGTGGATGGAGCCTCAACATAGTATTCCAGACTCTTTGAATCTGGTTTATTTCACAGGGGTTAAGCAAGACTCCAATGCACACAGAGTTATTCGAGAAAACTGCTAAAATGGAAAAAGTTCTTTTAGACTAACAGCAACACACAGTCTGAGACCCAAAATATTTATCATTCCCAAAAATTTTGATGTTCCCCATGCGACTGCAAGTTCGTTCCCTTTATTGAAACCAATAAATTTCACTAAAACAAACTAAAAAACATGACTCAAAAGATAGCCAAACATATTATTTATGTACAAGACAGCAGAACTCAAAGAAACTTAAGAAAAATAAGGCTTGAGAACCAAACCATTTACTGGCAAGTTCTCCTCCCAACCCTGTAAATATTGCAACTTATAAGTAGAAGGACCAAGCTTTGCTACGACCTGAAAATGGCCTACCCACAACTGTTGGAATTTAGTGTGCTTTCCCTTCTCATCATGGGGATGATCCCACTTGAGGACTAAATCTCCTACTTCAAAGTTCTTCGTTCCAGCCTTATGTCTGTCAAACCATCTCTTTATTACCTCCTGCTGTTTCTTAAAGCATTCCCTGGCTTTAGCTCTAGCTTCTTCTGCTCTTAGAAGATTGCATATTCTCATCTGTAGAACTTCGTCCTCTGACCCCCTAGACTCTTGAGCTAATATGGAAGATGGTAGCATGATGTTAGGGGGCGGAATGGCTTCTTTTCCATACACAAGGGTATATGGAGACACTCCTATCGTAGACTTAGGTGTGACTCTATAGGCCCAAAGGGAATTTGGTAGTGCCGAATGCTAGCTCCTCTGGTTTTCTATCACAGTCTTTTTCAAAATTCTAATCAGATTTTTATTAGTGGATTCAGCCAGGCCATTTCCTTGTGGATAGTAATTAGTAGAATAATGCAATTTTATCCCTTTATCATGAGCAAAAGCAGTTAATTTAATTGATGAGAAGTACGTAGCATTATCAAAAACTAACGAAACTGGAACTCCAAACCTGGTAATGATGTGGTCTTGTAAGAAGCTGATGACCTCGTCTTGATTTATCTTGCGCGGTGGGACTGCTTCAACCCATCGAGTGAAATAATCAGTCGCAGTCAGAATGTACTTGTGTTGTAGGGAGGAGTTTGGTTTTATTTCTCCAATGATATCCAACCCCCATTGCTCGAATGGTTCCGTGATCATCACAGGCTTTAGGGGTGCTGCTGCTTTAGGTTGTCTCCCACTACACCTTTGGCAAACATCACACTTCCTGACATGTGCATGTGCATCTTTGAAGAGCGTAGGCCAGTAGTAACCTACTCTAAGGATTTTGTGGGCTATAGTATCCCCTGAATAATGTCCCCCAATGGGTCTGTCATGCAGTTCTGACATTACTTTTTTCGCATCTTCTTTCTCTAAGCATCTGAGAAGAACTCCATCATAATTTTTTCTGAATAATACTCCTTCAACAATTTGATAGGAGGCTGATTTGAGATGTAGCACTCTTCTTTGCTTAGAATTCCAATGTTCTAGCAGTGACCCTATCTGCAAATAATGCACTAGGTCTCTATACCAAGACTCAGGAGCTGTGAACAAAGGACATACCTCCATTAAATGTAATTCGGCTTCATCCCCCCAGGCGTGCTCTTCATTTTTTTCATTTTCAGTCATCAGTCTGCACAACCCTTGTCCTTTAACTATATGGGCTGGCTTGAATTGAAGGTCGTACTCTTGAAGAGCCGTTACCCAGTTGCCCCTTCTTTCTCCTAACTCCTTCTGTATAAGAAGGGACCTTACAGCTGGGTAGGGGATGATCACCTTGGTTCGATTTTTTAAACTATAAGGCCTGAATTGCTTTACAGCCTTGAATACTGTGTAAGCCTGTTTATCAATGGTCAGGTACTTTAATTCAGCACCTTAAAGACCAGTGCTCATGAAGGCTATTGGGAATTCATCCCCTTCTTCTTCCTTTTGCGTAAGCACAGCTGCTATAGAATCATTGGATGCGAAGGTATACAGAATAAATTATTTATCAAAATCGGGGCTTTTCAGGGAGGGTGCATGTGCAACATCAGTTTTAATTTTGCTGAATGCGCTCTTCTCAATTTCAGTCCACTTGAATTGTGCATTTTGCTTGACCATTTGCTGCAATGGCTTGACAATCTGAGCGAAATCAGGCATAAATCTTCTCACAAAGTTTATAGTTCCTAGAAAGGACTACATTCCCTTTTTATTATGGGGCAAAGGAATTTGTTCAATGGCCTTAATTCTTTCTGGATCTATAGAACTTCCTTTCTTTGAAACTATGTGACCCAGTAACTTGTCCTCAGTGACAGCGAACACACACTTTTTTGGATTGAGTGAGATGCCATACTTTCGACATCATTCAAAAATATGCCTTAAGTGGAAGGCGTGCTCTTCCCTCTTCTTTGATAATATTGTAATATCGTCAAGATACACTACAGTACTATGGCCAATCAGTCTGCGGAAGGCTATGTCCATAGCCCTTTGAAACGTTGCTCCAGCATTTATAAGCCCAAAGGGCATCCTTCTGTAGGCAAAGGTTCCCCATTTGGTTCTGAACGTTGTCTTCAATCTGTCTTCTTCAGCTACTAATACTTGATTATAGCTAGAGAAACCGTCTAACAACGAAAACAGTTCAGAGCCTGAAACCATTTGTAGCAATTGCTCCATAGGTGGCACATGATAGTTATCTTTATCAGAAGCTCGATTTAAATTTCTGAAATCTACACATAATCTAATTTCTCCCGATTTTTTCCTTACTGGTACTAGGTTTGATACCCACTCAGAGTGTCTAACTTTAAAAATGATTCTAGCATCCAATAATTTCTTCACTTCACTTTGAATCAGCGGTTCCAACTTTGGATGCATTTTTCTTAATGGTTGCTGATATGGTTTGATGCCAGCTTTGATGGGAACAACGTGCTTGATGATGCTGGTATCGTATGTTTTTAAATCTTCATATGTCCATGCAAAAAAATCTTTATATTGTTTAAACAGACTGACAAACTTATCTCTTTCTGCTGGTGAACAACATTTGCCAAGATTTACAAATTTAGGATTTTCCTCAGTCCCCAAATTTATCAGCTCGAACTATAAAGATGAGTTGTGAGTCTTCGCATTGGTTGGTATTTTGAACTTTTCATTTAAATCGAACATTTTTTCCAAATTTCGGACTCCTTTAGGGATGAAATTATCGTATTTCAACTCAGCGTGGTGTTCTTCATCATCTATAATCGCTCCTTTAAATACTTCGTCATTCATTAAACATTCTATAATCTGCTGGTCATCATCGAACACTCGTAGGTTTGTGATCATATCAGGTACTGAAGGCCTGAAAAGCAATTCAACAAAACATCGATTATTAGTGGGTACAAGCCTAGCGGCCGATGTGGCTAACAGGTCAGATGCTGCATTTTTAAGTCTTGGAATTGAAATAATATTGAATGCATTAAAACATTTAAGCAGATCCCATACCTCATTTTGATAAGCTTTCAAGTGAGGGGAAACGCAATGTATTTGATTTCTGATTTGCTTTACAATTATTTCTGAATCTCCAAAGACTTTTAAATTACTTACCTTTAATTCAACTGCTTTCCTTAAGCTTTGCACCAGTGCTTCATACTCAGTTGTATTATTCGTACATTCAAATTCTAATCTACATGCAAGAAAGTGTTTATTCTTCTGGGGGTCGATCAGGACACAACTGGCCCCTGACCCTTCTAATGTCTTAGAGCCATCAAAAAACAAAGTCCAAAAATCGCTACCTACTGAATGCGAATCTATCCCTACTACTAAGTCTACTATTTTACAGTCTATTTCATCAGCCTGTGAAAATCGAAGAAGATTAGGCTGGATGTCTGAAGTGTTGGCTTCTTTTGCTTGGTAGTTCCCGGGTTCCAATTCAATAAAATAGTTTCCCAAGACAGAATCCACTGGTTCATTCTTTTCTTCAAGTCGAGTAACATTATATTTCATGTGAGGCTCCCTCAAAATCTTAATCTGATTCGGACTTCCTTTATATGGCAACCACAAATGCGACCAATCAGAAGCGAAGTATCCATTAAGTTTCGTTGACCAATCTCTACTCAGAACAAGACCGTAAGCATCTGGTATATCTGCCACCATGATATTAATGACTTGGCACACTTTATCATTTGATGACAGGTAGATCAGGACATCCTCCATCTCACCCATTACTTTTACATCCGTCATGTCCAACTGGAAAACTCTCCAAGTGGATGGCTTAGGCTTCCCATTTATCCTTTTACAGACTGATATGGGAATGACATTAACCGACGCCCCTGAGTCTACCAGGCAATTATGTACATTATGATTAAAAATTTCAAATGTGAGGAGGAAAGGTGGATGTTTGCTTTTAGACTTACCTCCAATACTATTTTCTCCGATTTCTTCTTCTTCCTCCTTGAGCCGATTGTCAGCAGACAGCTTCTCATCCGATACTTCAAGCGCTTTCAATAATCTTTCCTTTTGCTGCGGCACTTTACACATTTTGAATAATGAAACATTCTCTTTGACCTTCTTTAAATCCTCCACGACATCATAATCCATCTGCTGTTCAATAGGATGAGGTTTATCAGCGTTCATCTTATCTCCATTTGGCTTGGCCAACGTCTCTTTTTGCTTAGGATCTTGGCTGGTAATAGTGAATTCTAGAATTTTATCAGCTAAATATTTATTTTGAAATTTCTTAACATTTCGCTAAAGCCTCTTAATCTTTGGGAGTATAAGACTGTCTTCTCTAACCGACCCTTGGCTTCTCGTTGCTATGTTGGCTTCCAAGTACCCCTGATTTTTTTTCTACAGCATCAAATAATGAGACAGAATTCCATAGAGCCATGGTTTCCTCCTCATGTTCATTTGTGGAAGTGGTATTCTCTTTTCTTTCTTCATCTTCTTCTTCTGTTAATCTATAATCCAACATCTAATTCATGACCAACGTCATTGAATTTATCCATTGCGGACAATTCTTTTCTAAGTGGGGTTGTTGGTGGAAAGTGCAAAATTTTTCCATCCCTATCTCTGTCAAATTCATAGATGCCAAATTTTGAGGAGGTGGTTGAGACTGGTTGTTATCTTCTCTTTTCTTGTAATAAGGTCTATAGAACTTTTGCGTCTCCTTCTCTTTCTCCAAGTCTATGATTTTATTAGAAAGCTTCTGCACCATTTTGGCCATACTTTCATAGTCTGGTGACTTCTCTTCCTTTGGCTTAGTAAACAATAAGGCTTTCCTTCCCCCACCTTTCTCTCCTAACCATTCCGGATAATCTTCGATACTTTCTCTTTCAGCTTCCACTATTTCCGCCTCTTCATAGGTTTCCGTCAAAGTAGGATTGGCCCTACCTTTGGAAAACATGGCCAAATCAGGGCCTAAAGCTGAGGTATAATATTCAATTAGGACCTTTTCCGATGGTTTGTCAGTGTCAGAAAAATTCCTGAGGTATGCTGCAAATCTTTGAGTAAAGTTGTTCACTTTCTCTTTTTTGTTCTTTCTTCAATGCACACAGTCCTTTCATAAGGGCGGCATGAGTCTTTTGAGTCGCATACTTACTTCTGAAAATTCTCTCGAAAGTCTCCCAATCAGGGATAGAGTTAGCGGGCAACCCAAAATACCATGAGGTTGCAGCTCCTTTAAGGGTATGTGGGAATAGTCTGCAAACCACATCTTCATATTCCTCGGCCCTAAGCCCTTCTATCGCCAAGTAAAAACTCTGCAGGTGATCATCAACTAGTATCTTTTCACTTGGATCAAATTTAGGCAACATCTTGTCAAAGGCTTGAGGTAGGTCATGTAATGGAGGTGTCAGGTTCAAGGGTGATCTGGCTCTCCAGGCAAGTGGTGGATTCGGTGGGTTGGGTGGCTGATTAGCATTTACTCCGGCCATGAGTCTGGGTGGAGAGTGAGGAGGTTAGCAATAAGGAGTGCGAGCAGGAGAACTATGAGGAGAATCTGGGCCTTCTTGGTTCAAAGGTAGTACAACTTCCTGTAAGGAAGTTTCTACTAGCTCTTCCCAATCACCAACAAGCACTGAATCTTCCAATATAGGGCGATCTTTTCTCTTATATTCTCTTCTGGGCAATTCAGGGATGATTGGAAAACCTCCAATCTTCTTCACGTATGCCCTAGTGTGTCTTCTCATATTATTAACAACCTCTTTGTCCACAGAAAACAAATGTTCTCTACTGCTTTCTTCCAAAATTGTATTATGAAATCCACTACTTTCAGAACTATTACCGGTGGAAAAGTCTCAGGAAAATGGGTTTCCTTGGCCAGCCATGCACTAGCTTCCCTCCTTCTAGTGCCAAAACTGTTGAGGCCTGGAAATTCGCAGGCAACAACAGTAAGGGATTCTCCCCAATCAACGTTCCCAACTAGCCCGTTGACTGTTTGGTATAGGGAATCTGTCTGATTTGCGGTCTGGCTACCGTAGGTCAAGTAACAGAAACAAAGGCTTACCGGTTGTGGCCCGATCCACTGTGTATTTTTGTATTTTTTGACTTAATGTATGAAATGCAAGTGCCTACTTAATAATGCAGGGTGATAAAGATGCAGGGAGCAGTCACAATGTGATGTGCAGGTTCTTACCTCTCGTCTTGGCATCCACCAACATCTAAATCACATAGACAGGAAGAAATTAAAACTAACTACCTAACCTATCGCTAGTGAGTAGGATTATCATTCATCAGTGAGTAATGTATTTTGTACATGCATTGTGAAAAGTTACAGGTAGCTGATACTTCTTTCAATATACATGAACAGTTAAAGATATTTCAACAACCAGATAGCCAATTGTCTATGCAAAACAGTCATTACTCACAGTGGAAAACATCATAAAATGTACCGAAGAACATTCAAACAAGAACATAGGTTCAAGAATTTAAAATTCTCTCACAGTCAATGAAACACAGCTGAAGACAAAATAGTTCCTCTTCAACATTGCTCATTTCATTACATTGATACATTCCACATTGCGCTTTCTCCCACAGGCAAAATTTGTTGTTTGCGTTTGTAAAATGAAATAGTTCCTCTTACAAGCAAATGGTTACCAATTTTTCCAGGGAAAAAAGTCCTTTTTAAGTTCTAAATTTACAATATTTAAACTATCACAGCAGACCATTTGGGTTCCCCTCCAAACGTGTGGCTTTCCCAGTTCCTCCAACATTTCAGATCCTTCTTTTTATCTTTTCTGCGCAAGCTCATTATCAGCTGAGTAACTGATGGACTTTTCAGATCTGCGTATTTTGTTGCTTTTGATTTTGTCTTTTCCTTCGCTTGTCTCCCTTGCGACCCTGCTGGTTTCGATTTGATTTTTTACAAAATTGTCAAACTACGCCTTCACACCGTGGTCGCCCAACAGTCCCTTGAGTTCTACCTGCAATCAATTACTGTGCGTCATTAATTGGAATGGCATTTTAAAACATTAATTTAAATCTCCTGAAATGGCTAATCCACAAGAAAACGGCCAGGCGCATCCCTCGATCTTAGAAGTTTAATAACAGAAGAGTTTTGACTAAGCCTCGGGCGGGAAAATTCTCAATCGAAAGTCGGAAAGGTTTGGACATCGGAAGCCAAAAGGCTTCCCCAGTCATAACGGCGGGAAAGGAAAGACTACGAGCAAGCGATTATGCATTGGCATTCGGAACACTTCATGCTTCGGGCGAAGAAGTGATTTGGGAGCCGCAATGGTGGAAGAAGAAATTTAGGGACATGTGGCACACGGGCGAGAAAACTCTCAATCGGAAGTCGGAAGGATTTATGCTTCGGAAGCCAAATGGATTTCCAAGCTGCAACGGTGAAAAAGAAAAGGCTACGGGTAAGCGATTAAGAGACTAATACACATCGGAGGTCGAAGTGCTTTGCACTTCGGGCGCTAAACCGTTTTGGGAGCCACAACGGCGGAATAGAAAAAGATTATAGCTTCCGATCCAACATAAATTGACGCTCGATCACAAGAAAACTTAAGTGTTTGAAAACTTGAAAAATCGGTGACGGTTAAACGGTTTCACCTTGGAGACAATGGTTTGTTCAAAGGGCCACTGATCTGACGAGTCTCTGGCTAGCAATTCAAATCTGCGATGCACAACAAAATCTTAACACAAACATCCTTCAAAAACAGGCCACAAATTAATCTTTAAAATCAACCAAAATTAAAGCAAGACCAAACATTCATGGATCAAACGAATTCAAAGCAACTCTAGATTATGAGGAGGGGACCAAAAATTTAAGAAATTTGGGGAGAACAGTTGCAGCTGCAACAAGTTCTTTTGATTCCTCCATCTGCCTTTCTTTCTGAATTTTATTCAGGCTCCTCTATCCATAGTGTCCTTTTGTGTGAGAGAAGAATTGGCTTTTCATATCACGGACGGAGAGGAACTTTTGGCAATTTGAGATTCATGCTTTTGATATTTTGCTTTGATATTTATTTTCCTTTAGGAGTTTTGACTCTTGATAGCTTTTAGCTTTTCTGAAATTGTGGCATGGGATCATTTAAATATGATATACCGTTTATCCTGCTTCCTTTCCGTGGGTCTTTTGCTGTCACCCCCTTGGACATTTAAGATGTGAAATGGATGGAGCCTCGAAATAGTATTCTAGACCTCTTTTACTTCTGATTTATTTACAGGGGTTAAGTAAGACTTCAATGAATCCACTTCCAGTTAGGAACACTACTACTAGAAGACATTCTATATTTCAAAAGCACAGTCTTTTGCTCAAGATTTCATTTAATTAAGAACCCTGATGTTTCCATTGCAACCAAAAGTTTGCCTCTTTATTCAAAAGAACTACTAACAAAGCAGTAAAAATAAAAGCAAACAACATCAAAGTATTAAATCAAAGAAACATCCTAAAATCAATAAAAAAAGAAAATAGCATCAAGCATTAAAGAAAACAAATCAATTTATTTATGTACAAAACAAAAGAAAAGAAATGTGGGCCCACCCTTAAAAATATTCAATCCAACAAGTTAAAGGGCCAGGCTGTAGTGTAGGCCAAAACCTATCCATGGTCTAAGTGTACCATTTTTGAAATTGAAAGCATGTCTATTATCCTACAGTCATCCCTTTCAGCCCGAGGAAGTTGAAGGAGCTCAGGTTGAGTGTCAATCATAGACTTGGCCTTTCTCAAGGTAAGATGTCTTAGCTTAAAATTAGTCAGATAATTTCCCAGGACAGAATCAGTAGATTCATTACCTTCTCCTATCTTAGTGACAGTATGTTTCATGTAAGGCTCTCTCAGAATTTTAATCTGATTTGGGGTACCCTTGAGAGGCAACAATAAATGAGACCAATCTGAAGCAAAATAACCTTTTAACCTGGCAGATCAATCTCGGTTGAGAATAAGCCCATATCCACTTGGTATGTCAGCCATTGTAATGTCAATAAATTGACATATCTTGTTGTTTGCATAAAAGCGAATGAGGAAATTTTTCATTTCTCCCACTACTTTGACACCTGTGCTATCTAATTGCGTTACTTCACAAGGTGTGGACTCTGGCTGTCCATTAATCTTTTTGCGAACCTCAAGGGGTATAACATTCACCGTTGATCCAGAGTCTACTAAGCAATTATGCACATTATAATTCAGCATTTCTAGGGTCAAAAGAAAAGGTGGGGTGTCAGCTTTTTCTTCCCAACCTGGTTCTGTGTCTTCTTCTCCCCGTTGGTTTCGAGTGGGTATATCCTTTTTAAGCTCTTCAATTTCTTCAGTGTTTCCCTCATTAATACCTCCTACAGGTTTGACATGCTCACTGATTAGCTCGGCCTCCTAGTTGAGAGTAGTGGCTTTAGGTGTTTTGTCTTCAATATTCACTTCTACCTGTCTCTTGACATTCTCCTGCGATTTTTTAATCTTTGAGATTATTTCCTTGTCTTTTATTGTTAGGTCCGTATCTTTTGTTGCTGTAGGTGTGTATTCAGACTTGAGAGCATTCTCTTCTGTGTTGAACAGCGAGACACCATTCCATAAGAACATAGTATCATTATCTTGTTTCTCTATGGTCTGGTTTTTCTCTTCTTCTTCATCACTTTCTTCAGTCAATTTAGAGTCTAGCAGCTTATTCATCACCAATGTCATTGAATTTAACCATTGAGGACACTTCTTTTTAGAATGAGGTTGTTGGTGAAAAGTACAGAAATTATCCCCCCCTACTTCTGCTATGTTCATTGATGCTAAATTTGGGGGAGGGATTTTCCATTGGTTGCTATCCTCTCTTTTTGGATAGTAGGGTTTGTGAGTTTTCTGAACTTCTCTTTCTTTCTCCAGATCTATTATTCGGTTGGATAGTTTCTGCATCATCTTCAGCGTTCCCTCAAAATCATGTGATTGCTCCTCTTTAGGTTTAGACAGCAATAGGGTTCTTCTCTTGGTAGTCCTTTCTTCTGGTAGATCAGGATAATCTTCTATACTCTCCCTTTCAGCTTCTACCCTTTCTGCCTCTTCATAGGTCTTTACCAATGTCAGTTTGGATTTCATCTTGGAAAACATAGCTAACTCAGGTCCTAGGGCAGAGGTATAATATTCAATTAAAACCTTGTCTGAGGGTCTGTCAGTTTTAGAAAAGTTCTTTAAGTATGTTGAAAATATTTGAGTAAAATGATGTACCTTCTCATATTTATCTTTTTTTAACAAACCAAGACCTTTCATTAGCGAGGCATGTGTCTTTTGGGCTATGTACTTCCTTCTAAACATTCTTTCGAAAGTGTCCCAATCAGGAATAGAGTTTACTGGAAAACCAAAATACCGGGACGTTGCTTCTCCTTTGAGGGTATAGGGGAATAATCTACAGACCACATCTTCATACTCCCCAACCCTTAGCCCTTCAATTGCTAAATAGAAAGTTTGCAAGTGATTGTCTACAGCAATCCTTTCCTCAGGGTCAAACTTAGGCAGCAGCTTGTCAAAAGCCTGTGGTAGGTTATGCAAAGGAGGTGTGAGGTTTAAAGGTGATCTAGCTCTCCATGTAGGCAATGGGTTGGGCTGATTCACAATTACACCAGCCATGAGCACAGGTAAAAGGATAGGAATATGAACAAAAAGCAATGTAAGGTGAAACCATGCTGACCCTCTTCAAAGGTAGGACAAAACGGGTAAGCACTTTGGTCAGGTCAAAAGATTTCAGATATCTGCTGGTGGGGTAATCTTGGGAAAATAAGTTTCCACGGCCATCCATGCATTGGAAGCCCTCCTTCTAGCGCCAGAAACTGTTGATGCCTGGAAATTCACAGGCAACAACAGCAAGGGATTCTCACCAGTCAACGTTGCCAACTAGCCCATGACTATTTGGAATAGGGAATCCGTCTAGTTTACGGTCCGGCTACCGTAGGTCAAGTAACAAAAACAAAAGGTTTTACCGGTTGCGGCCCAATCCACCGTATATATTTTGTATTTTTTACTTAATGTATGAGATGCAAGTGCCTACTTAACAATGCAGGGTGATGAGGATGCAAGGGGCCGTCACAATGTGATGTGCAGGTTCTTACCTCTCGTCTTAGTACCCACCAGCATCTAAATCACATATGCAGGAATGAAATGAACTATCTATCTATCTATCTATCTATCTATCCCTAGGGAGCCAGATTGTAACTTATTTGTGAGTAATGTGTATTGTACATGCAATATAAAATGAAATTACAGTTAGCTGATATTTCTTTCCACAATGCATGAATGATTATAGATATTCTAACAAGCAGATAGCCAATTGTTTTATGAACAGCATACATTACTCATGGTGGTAATTCCACAAAATAAACCAGAAATCATTTAAACAAGAACATAGGTTCTGAGAGTTAGAACGAACTCACGGTTAATGGACAAAAGCTAAAAAAACAAAATAGTTCATCTTTCCACCATCCACAGCATGTCATTTGGAAGTCCCATCAATTTTTCTCCAACAGGAAAATAATAATTCTTTATTGCAAAGAGAAATAGTTCTTCTTACAATATTGCTTTCATGTCTAACTAGGAAAAATCCCCTTTTCCCTCTAAGTCTTTTACATTTATACAAAATGGTGAGACTGTTGGACTGCCCAAAAGAGACCTTTGGACTTCCCAACTCCTCATTTCCCAATGTTTCACTTTCCTCAAATGTTTTTACAAAATCGTTACAAATTACAAAATGACCAATCCTTCACAAGGAGGGTCCCACTTGGGTGTCTAGAAACTTCTTCCATGCCAAAGCTTCAACAGCGATACCTTCAAATGCACAAGGTTCCAAAAACTGAATATTGATCTCAAACTTCGTAGCCTGGTTCTTTATAGCCTCAATTTTGGTTGTGCTCAACCTACGCTGATCCTCCAAAAGCTGCACACTGACGGCTGAATGATCTACTTCACTTCTCAATATCTAATCATCCAGGGCCTTAATATGTTGTACTCTTGCCTCCTCCTCTTGATATATTTTCTGCAACATCTCCACAAAGGAGTCGTGGTCCGGGAAAGCATCAAGCCTCTGCTTGGCCTCTATCTGGCACAGGTTGTAGGTAATAAGGAGCCTTCTGAAAAAATCTAAGCATGCTCCCTTTGTCTTCTTAATGGTTTTCTTAAAATCCTCTGCGGTATTTATAGCAAATTCTAGTAAGTCATAATCCCACTTGAGGGCCTATTGATATTTTGATGGAAGTTCTGCTAGGGTTTCTTCATTGTTTTCCAGCCTCGACATTCTTGTAGTCAGGACTTCAAGGACATCTTGAGATCTGTCAATGAAGTAAGAGGAAGTCTCTAGGATTTCCTCTAATCGGCCATCTATCTGGAGTACTTTACATCTCTCCTCTTCAATAGCAGTCTGTAGCTGTAGCATCTTGGCCTTTTGGGCCAGCACATGCTCCTTGAAGGGTTGTAGATTGACTTGTCGTCCCCTTGCTTCGTCCAGAGCAGTTGTTAGAGAATAAATCTACTCGTGATGTTTCTTTTCTTGTTCTTGGGTGTGCATCTCACTGGCCTCCAAGATGATCTTTTGCTGCTCTTCTAGCTCTTCTACCTTTCACTGCAGCTGTTCCTTCTCCCTCTTTAGCTCTTGATATTCTTTCTGCACTTTCTCCAGGCACTCCTGCGTAGTTTCCCTTACTTGTTTCTCTACTTGGAGGACCTACAGTTCATTCTTTGAGGCTCTCATCTCTTCTTTCATGTTCTCATACTTCCTTTTCAGCCTATTGCTTTCCTCTCTCTGTTTCCTCAATGTATCTTTCAATTGCACAGAGGACTTCTTTGATAGCTCCAAGTTAGTCATTACCTTGTCCATGTTATATTCTGAGGCATGGATCAGGGCAGCTCTGGTTCTCAGGGTGAATCTTGGGTCCTGGTCTGTCCCAAATACAACAGGTTTATCCATTATCATTTTACCTGGCAGACCTCCTGTTTCAATCTTCTTTTCTATTCACTTCACTATCCTCTTTGTAGCCCTGTCATAGAAGATAGTATTGAAATCAGGGATTTCTTCACCCACCTTCTATACAAAGGGTACCATCTTGAGTGTGGGGACCATGGGTGTGCTAGCTACAGGTACTTGTGGGTCCTGTACTTCGGGGTTGTCAATGTTCTGGGTCTGACCACCAGCTATGTCAGAGGCTGATTGCTCTGTCTCTGTCTGAGTCAGCTTTAGCTTTTCTGCTTCTTGTTTTTGTAGCTCCTCATTGAGCTTCTTTTTCTTCTCTTCTTCTTCTTTCCTTGCATCTTCATCTGCCTTCCTAGCTGCCTCTTGTGTAGCTTTTCTTCTTTCTTCTTCTTCTCCCTGCAACCATCTTGCAGCTTCTTGTGCTAACCTTTGGGCTTCCTCATTTCTTCTCTTAGCTTCTTCCTCGGCTTTTGCTTGTTCATCTCCCTTCCCACCTTTGGTGGCACTATTCTTCTTGAACCTTCTCCTTAATGTCATCATATTCAAAGCACTGCGGAAGATGGATTCTTCCCTATCCCAGTGGTGGGTGTACTCAAAATGTACATTGTTTTCTTTGCAATGATCAGCCACCTTGCTGCGGGAATCATTTCTGTGGAAGGGCATTTCACCAAAATGAAACCTTTCCAACTCTTCTACAAATTCATCCACTTTCTTCACCCTGGTGAATCTGTAACTTCCTAACTTGAAGGGAAAAGGAGGATAAGCAGTCTTCTTATGCTCAAACAAGAAGCTCCCTATGCCATCCAAGAAGACCTGCCTAACTGCCTCCTTGTGGATGATGTAATCAGTTGCGTATTTGGGCAATATGGAAGGTGCTCTCGAACCTCCAAACATCCTAAAGTAAAGGCCATCTTCATTTAGATAGTAGTCAGCATATTCTTCTATTACTTACAGCGCCTCCTCCGACATGCAATCACACTCCTTCAGGAAAATGAGTGTATATAATGGTATAATAAACTGTTCACATACTTCTCGATAATGGCTGTGATACTGGTGTGCCCACAGTGGTTTATGGGCAGCATAGATAGGCATTCTTTCCCTATCCCAGATGCACCTGAGGCCAGAGAAAGGCTGATTGCACAATATAAAATCGACCAGTATGAAACTCATATAGAATTCAGACCTTTTTTGGGATTCTCCACCCAAGGCTGAGGCCAAGTAGGCAGAAAGACGGTTTGATACAATGTTGGCCCAGTTGAAATTGGTCCCCTAGGTTGCAACATAAAAAATAATGGGTATCCATTCCAGTTTGAAGAACCTGCCATGAGCTCTTCCAAAAATACAGTTAAGCATTAAAGCTATGAACCTATATGGGGCCCTTAAGCTTGCTGTATCGTATTCTCCGGTAGCCCTGGTTCTGAAATGCTTTCCTGATAGCAACATTCTTTTAAGGGTTTCTACAAGGTCCATTCTGATGTTGTTCAACTAGTCATCAGACAGAAATACCTGGGCTTTTGGCAGATGGTAGGCCAGAGCTACATATTCGGGGCTATAAGCAGCATAGCCCTGTTTTTCTACATTTTCTAGGATCATTGTGGTTACATCTGCCCGGGGAAGAATCCAACCAATTACCTCAGAGGATGGGAACAGCTCTGGTCTGGTGGCAATCTTCATGAGTGAATATCTTTTGATATTTTCATATATGCCCTCTTCTTCTAGACCCATATCCAGCACCTCTTGGCGTGTAATCAGCCTGTAAATCTCTCCCTATTGGTACTCGGGCTCCATACCACATATACATTTGGTGTCTTCGTATATGTATTCTGTCTTGGTAATGAATTCCACTTCGGGCTCCTCCTCGACCACAGGGGCCTTCTTCTTTTTCCTCTTTGACATTGTGAACTCTTCCTGCCATAAAATTGTAACATTAAGCCATTTCCGACAGAGTGACAAACTTGAAGACAACAATGTGCAGTGTGTCATTTCTTCTATGTTTAACATGATGAAATTAGCTAACTAAGACAAACACGTGCAAAACTACCACTGCTGTATGATATCAAACAATTCTATCAACAAAATCCGAGGCGAAAAATAAATATACATTAACATGCAACAAATTTTGATTCTCTGCCGGTGCCATGGTTGTCGCGCTGCGCAGGAAGGACAAGGGGAAAACTATGCAAGTTTATTCAATGTCGTGCCCTCTAAGAAACAAAACTGCCTGTGCAATCTATTGTTCACATGAAATGCTGTGCGGTGCTATGCAGTGATAAATCCCCCACCACCGGTTTGGGTTCAAAACCGGCCATGAACCGGGCGCATGGAAAAAATGCAGCGAAATACATCTGAGACTGAAAGATACAGACAATGCAAAAAAAAATGGGGAGGGTGACCATTCCAAAAGCCACAGGGTTTCCTTAAAACCTCCTCCTGCTAAACATCATCGCACTGGGCAGCTTGGTGCAGACAGCATAATGGCCGTCTGCACCAAAACCCCCCATCACTAAGCACAGGGTCGAGAGAAATGAGGGCCATGGAGGGAAACTGCCCAGTTGGCCAAACACGCTCCCACAGACCATTATGCCATGAACCCCCCACTATATACATGTAGCTACGGGTTGAAACACAACGGCCATGACAAACAACCTAACTGTGACAAAAACCTCATTGAATGCTCAATGGAACGGGGTAATGAAATAGAAGCCTACCTGGCACTGATTCGTAACCGGCGTGGAGAGGCCTGTCAAACTTCACGATTGAGACACCTGGACGCTAGTACCGAAAATGGGGGACCGGACGAACATGAGCGAGCGACAGGAATGATAGCGATAGTTCACGAGAATCCCAACAGCAATAGTCCAAAAAGAATAATAGAATAATAAAACCCAACCCCAAATATATAGTCAACCACAACGGGAGTGAGCAAAAAGATAGGACGATGGAGAGAAAAGAATCGGAAGTTGAAAGCAAACTTCTTTTCGTAACGGAGGATGGCCAAATCGCTAAGCCATCCATGGACACATACACAGCGGAACCTCGGAAGACTAATCGTCGGGTCAAAAAGTGGAGCGAGAGCTGCAATGGCGGAGCCACGAAGGGTAAATCGATCCGCAATGGGTGAAGTCTGAATCAGAAGAACAATGATTAATACATCAGCAAGGCTAGTGCTTCTTTCATCTGCAACGGCAGAAGCGTAAAGGATATCATCGTCTGCAGTGTCGGGGTTTGAATCGAAAGCAACAACGCTAAAGGCTCGGAAAGGTTAGTGCTTTGGCAGCCGCAATGGCAGAGTTACAAAGGGCGCGGCCTTCCGTAATGGTGGGGTTTGAATGACTTATACAACCAGAATAGAAAAACCTTCCGCAGTCACAACGACGGAACCCCACGACTTACGGGATCAGCGAAAATAACAGAGCAGGAGTCGAAAGCCAAATCTGTAATCGAAAAAGTTAGCAGTTTTCCATCCGCAACTGTGGAGGAAGAAGTAATAAAATCTCCAATACAAAACCAAGAGGCAACTGATTAATCCAACTGCGTCGGAGAAAACTAATGAAGCCAAAACCGATTATCCAACCACAACGGTGGGGGGAAAATGCAAATACACTTCCGATTCAAGCATGCTAAAAATGTATTTAAAGCAACGAAGAAGTTTGATCAAACATTGGATTTTTAAGGCATTAGAAGAAAAATTTCAAACAAGTGGTAGATCAATCCAAGCACAAGAAAAGTCATTCTGAGAAATCATCATTAGATCAACTCCAAAGAACAAAATCAAACTAATCTAAGCAAAGGAAGGTCCCGAATTTTTTTGGAATTTTGGGAAATTGTTGCAGCTACAACAAAGTGTTGACCATGATTAAATTCGTAGGGCTCAAATTGAAATTAGTTATTATACCAAGGGAAAATATTGCTAATAATTGTTCTAAGGCATGTATTTAATTTTATTTCAGCAATTTTATTTATTATGCACAATAATGATGTGGAATTAAGGCTGCCATGTCACAAGGGCGCATTAGGGAAAGCTAGTTAACTTGCCTTAGTAAAAATAAGAAAATCCATGACAAAAGCAAGTAGGAGAATAAAGGGAAGTTGCATAAAAGTAAAAAAAGCAGATAGAGGTAAAAGCAGGAAAGTTTTTGAAGGAAAGAAAAAGTTTACTTATGACCCAGGAAAACCAGAAAGCTGTCATAGCTCAAAAGAGGTAGCTTTTGACTAAGAGAGGGAGAAATTTCTAATTTTTAAGGATGATTTGGACTTGGAAACAATTCCACATGGTCCTACTTTCCTAATTTCCCAAAGGGGGCGCTTTTGTGGCTAGGGTTAGGTCACCATTGGATTGACTTGCTCTCACAGGTCACCACTGGCCTCAACTTACTAAGCAAGTCATCCATAATTCTATAAAAGATGAATTTGAACCCATTGCTTCAGTTTGGTTGATTATTTGATTACTGAATGCTTATGTGAGCATTACTTCTGAGTGGTGTGCCTCAGACTACTGGGAGATGAGCCCCAGCCTTCCATTCCCTACTCCTTCCATCCCCTTCTCTTCCATTGCAAGTGCGGAGAACTTTATTGCAGACATTGAAGGATAATCACAGTTATTTTCAGCCTCCATAAATTTCAGTTTGAGCTTCGGTGAAGCTCAGGCTTCACCTATACTCACAGCCCCTTGCTGGTCATGATTTGGGTCTCCTGCCCCTAATTTATGGAGCATCCTTGTAATGCTAAGTCCATGATGTAATTTTTTGTTTTGTAGGTTCATAATATTCTGAAAATTATAGTTATCAGGTCGAAATATCCCTAACCATAAATAATCTTGTCTCAGTTTTCCCTAAAAGGGCCTACTTTATCAATGTATGGGGGAAAATGAATAAATATGAGTGTTGTAAGAAATATGTCATGCTGGGGAACTGATTTAAGTGATTTTACATGTTAATAAAACTAATATTTACCTCTTTTATAATTCTCATGTTTTACAGAAATCAATTTCACTTGATTTAACTACTTTGTTTGGACCCTAGCTAGATTACTAGCTTTTAGTGTCTAGTTTTGCTAAATTTGATATAAAATGAGTTCTGTAAACTCAAATTGAGCCCTGTCAGTTCCTGTGGGTCACTAAAATATGAAAATTATCATACCCAGCCTCATAACCATTTTTCATAGGGATCATACCACTTTTTTGGATCCTCCTCTGCATAGGGTTTCCCTTGGCCAAAACCGCCGAAAAACTCAAATTCATCCAAAAATTATCAGAACACCAAAGAACTTATGAAAGGTGTTTTTAAATTTTATTTTTGTTATATTAATTCTGTAACAACCCTCTGCAAGTTTCCATAAGCCCCTGGTTGAAATAGGCTGAACTACTCTTCCTAGTTTCACGGTTTGGTTGCCCAGAAGCGTGGAAGTAGGTTTCCGCGGTGCGTATTCTGAAACCTAAATGGCACCAGATATAAATGTGTTATGGAAAAGGCAATCCAATGTCTGAACTTTCTTTTATTGCTTCCCACTGATCACTTCCTTTCCTATAAAATTTCCCAGAAGAATTCCCCAATTTGCCCACTCCAAGAAGGCTTTTTGTGGAGTAATTCAAATTTCAAAATATTTAATTTAAATTAAATAACTAACAGAGTGTTTAGGTCTTTACACCAGACTTAGGACATTACATGTTGACACACAATATATATATTGAAAGAATTAAACAAATAACCAGTGCCTTAAAATGGAGTCACAAAATAATCAAATGTACCTGCATGTGCTTGGAGTGAATGTTTTTCAAATGTCTCTTGGTATGTTTTAAGTTAATATGAAAAATGAGTGGATGAAATTAGGCGAAAGGGGACTCCAGATATACCCGAGGGGTACTTGGAGTATGTCCAAAAAATAAAACCTTCACGGCTACCTGCAAGGAATGTGTGGGCTGAATGGAGTCTCTGAGACTGTGTTCATAATACACCCACTAGGGTGTAACAGAGATAGGCACCTTGAGTTCACTATCCAGGAGTTCCCACTTCCTTTGGGTATTTTTCTATCGTTTACAGTTTGATCGAGGCGTTGGATTTTCACCTAATGGTGGTTAATTGGGGAAGGTGAAACCTAATTAATCTAGTCACTCACATTTCTTTTGATGCAGCTTGATTGATCGTATGAACCACAGCCAAAACGTAGAGCATACACATTGGAGTCTTTGTAATTTTTAGTAAATTTTAAACGAGTTTTTGTTAGAAAGAAAAACCCTCCAAGAACTTTTTTCGGTCCAAGTGGACCTCAATCGGGGAATCAAGGAGGGGATTGATTTTAGAAATATTGTTTGCAAAAATTAATGACAAGCAACAAAAAAGAAGCAAACCACAGGTTTTCTAATTAGTCCTACCATGCATCTCTTTCCCCTTTCGGGTCAATCGAGAAGTTGTGGGGTAAGTATTAAAGTTACTTTGATACTGCAATATGGAATATATGATAAAGTAATAAAAGTATATTATTCTGCATAAATGAAACTAATCTAAAGCAAAAAAATAAGAAAATGCAAAAAAACAAAAAAAGGACGCAAATCCCCCTAGTGGGGATGGGGAATGGGCTCAAAAGAGCCTATTCGGAGAATTTTTTTACTATCAGCGGTTACAATATCAGAAAACTTATATGATTCCTCTAGGTTCTTATATAGAATGAAACCAAGATCTTACAAAGTGCCAAAATTAAAGATTGCAGTCGAAAAAGGGAGACCCCTGGGGATATTTGGATGGCCCAAAAGCCACTTTCGAACATCAGATTCTCCTCTTTCTGTTACACCTACTAAAAAAAAATGAGCTTAATAGAATGAAATATTCCCAAAATCACTTTGAAAGTACCTTTGGGTCAGCCTGCTTTAAACCAAAAAAAGCTAAGTTAAAACTAGTTAAAAAGGTAAAAAAGGAACCAAGGAAAGCAAGCTTTCCTTGGGATCTTGGCTTGCCTTTTGGTAAGCCAATATGATGTGCACTAATTGATGGATTTTATCTTTTAAAATAGAAAACATAAATCTAATGCATGGAAACTACAGATTCTCTTTAAAATGCCATGCAAAAAGGATGATTTCCCTAAAACTAGATCTAGAATGCTTATGCAACTTTTAAGGAGCAAGATCTAGATTATGAGCATTGAGACAGTAGATCTATGGTAAGTTTTACTTTAAGATAATATATCTAAATAATATCAAATCTTGTTAACACAGTAACCAGGTAAAATTTTGATTTTAGAAGGAGGAAGAGATAGAAAGAGTGTTGGAAGCCTGGGAAAGTTGGGCTTTGGAGTGTGCTTTGGTGGAACACCGAGGGATTATGTCCTCAAAAATATCCTAAATATGAGGTAGATTCAAACTAGCTCAACCCCTTCTACAAGTGAGATCACCTGAATCTTAGAAATCCTTGCACAAACATATGGTTAAAGCATGGGTGTTACTGGAAAAAGACAATTAGAAAGCATGCAATTAAACCTAAAATACATGCAACTCCAAGAGATCTGAAACAAGCGAATAGTAAGAGAATAAATCAAACTAGAATGATCTCTTACCTCAATGGGAGGGATCTCTCCTTCAAGGCCAACAATTAACCAGCAAAAGTAAATATCAATAATACAGATTATACCTCATAAGCACTTGACAATCACCATCCACACATGAAAAGCATTACACCATAGATCTTGCCTCCAAAGCTTTCTTTATTCCAAAATAGTAAACAATACAATAACAACAATTCTTTAATCCAACTCTAACTCGTTTGGAAGAGGAAAACCATGCATTATTTATAACAAAAATTGGAAACCTAGCCTAGGGGGGCACAATTCCCAAGTAGAGAGAGACTGCAGTTGTATGTGGAGTCAATCTAAGCTTTATCTGAGTCTCACTGAGTTTGATATGAGTCTCACTGAGTGCAATTGTCAATTGGAAAGCTGACTGAACTGACACCTCAAACTGTTAACTGAAACATCCACCAAAAATCATCCAGATGGGCCCACATGTCTGGAGGAGAGAGAGAGGGCACAATTCCCAAGATTGCATGCTATGGTGCACTCCCTGTTCAACCTAGATCACCTCCTTCTGTCAAGGAATGGTCAGCTCCAGTCAATCCAAAGTCGATGAGACTGATTTTGGTCAAATCAGAGCAAATCCCACTAATTTAGGATTTGGGGTTTTTCTCCATTATTTAATTAATTTATTAATTAAAATAATCAATATTTGATTTTTAGGGTTTTCTGACCTGAGTGATGTGAAAATCACTCAAAACTTAAGAAAAGTGGGTTTATGGGTTTACATGGTGCTCTGAGTTTGAAAATTAGCACCCCCATGACTGACACTGATTTTCGAGCCCACTTTTATTACAAAACCAATTTTTCCATTTAGACTATTGAAAAATAGCCTAAGTTTTGGAAAAATTAAAACTTAAAAAAAACTTAAAAATTAAAAAAAATTAAAACCTAGGGGGACTTAGACATGTTCATATGACTCGAACATAATTCCTATCATGTTTATACATTGACACATAGACTCTAATAACCTCAATAGGCCTGAATGCCAAGCCGACCACCCCAACTTTGGAGGTATGGAGTGAAAAACTTAGAAATTATCAGTCGTTTATTCAACAACCAATAATAACCAAGGGAAAAAACACCCTGGGCTGATTGGATTGATAAATAAAGTCTAAGAGACAGAGTCTTTTACAAACACTATCATGCTAGAACATTTTATTACAAATCCCCTATGGGGTATGAACATGTGATATAGTACAACACACACTTCCCAGAAGCACTTCCGAAGGTCTTCTGAAGTCCGAATAAATCATCTTTGTCTAGTTCACTAGGATCACTTGATAAAAAAACCATTAAGTACAACTTGTGTGGTAACAAGGTGCATTAAATCACTCCAATTCATCCCAATAGCCCAAAATAGACAATGACATGATGGAGGCTCCTTTACAACTCAGCTTAATTGATTATTAGGTGAAACAATAATCAATTAGCAATTAGGTGCACTCAGATCACCCCATAATTGCTACATGTTTGAAGGAGGAAGCCCATTTAGCCTCCCCGATTGAAGGAGAAGTCTTAGTTGGCCTCCTTGATTGAAGGAAGGTGTGGGTGTGCTCATGTTGATGTCATGGTGTGCTCATCTGATGCCAATTGAGTCAACTAAACTTAGGATAGTGGGTAATTAGGACAAAATTGACCAAATAAAGTGTGTAAGTTGGATAATGACTCTAACACTCCCCCTTAAGCTATACTCAGGAGGAGTAAAAATAAAATGCATGAAATTCTAGGGCCCCAGCAACAAAGGCCATAGGTCACCCTATACAAAAAATAACTCTAACAATGCTCAAAATAAAATGCTAAGTGAGCAAAAAGGGAAAAACCAGTGGGAAAACCCCCCCCTCAAGATGAACACTAAAGAAGTAATCTAATCACCCTGATGAAATCACCCCCAACAGTGAACAAAGGTAAGTGAAAATTTTCTTTGTAAAGCTCTTGGTGAGGATATCTACAATCTGCTCATCTATAGGGCAGTATTGTAGAACAATGGTCTTGTCATGCACCAATTCCCTGATGTAGTGCATGTGTATATCAACATGTTTGGTCCTCTTCTCGGTAACTGGATTTGTGGAAATCTTAATAGCACTTTGATTTTCACACAATATGACTATGGACAAAGTACTACTAGTCTCAAATTATGAAAGAATGCCTTGCAACCAAACAGCTTGGATGCAAGCATTCATTGCTCCCCTGTGCTCGCCCTCTGCTGAAGACAATGCAATGGAAGCCTGGGTTTTGCTATACCAGTAAATAGGGCCACCACCAAACATAAAGACATACCTGGAAGTGGACTTCTGATCTATGGAATCCCCTGCCCAATTTGAATCTGTATAACCTATTAATCTTGCACATTGATCTAGGAACTAAGAATCAATATCATCAAAGAATAATCAACAAATACTCATGAAATGGTGTTAATCGGAACCGGAATTGGTTTCCTCTCTGTATATTTAATAAACAATGAATGGTTACAATACCAATGTCAAGCAATTTCTTGAGTCCATGAGGAATTCAAATACCTAAGGAGACAATTGGAATACCTAAGGAGACAATTTGAATTCAATGAGTGAGTCTATCTTAACTAACTCTTAGCCATTCAATCACACTCAGTTAACCACTTGACCAAAACCCTAATTGACTCACCAAACCCTAACTGAAGTCAGAGTGCAATAAATGACTGAATCTCAACTGAAGGAGATCAAACACATGTCATAGCAAGCCAACCATCAAGTGCTAGTGTTCCACGGCTTCAATGAACCCCGATGAGGTTAACTGAAGCTGAACTGACCAACAAAAGTTGATGGAGGTGCCCTGTTGATTCCAGATCATTAAATAATAATAAATAATCATTAAATAATATATTTAATGAGAGGAGGCACCTTAACTGACTGGTTGAACTGATTGTAACCACCAGTTAGCAATTAGGTGCATTAATATCACTCGGATCACCCCCGGAGTTCTCTAGTTAGCCTCCTTGACTGTAGGAGAAGGCTAAGTTAGCCTCCTTGACTGTAGGAAGGTGTGGGTGTGATTGGATGATGGCAATTAATGCTCCACTGATGTCAATTAATGTTAATTATACTTAGGATAGTGGTTTAACTAGGGAAATTTGACCAAAAAGAGTGTGTATGATGGTAAATGTCTCCAACATAACCAACCAACTCTATCTTAGAATCTGTAGCATAGTGAATGTCGTAGGATCTTGTGCCCTAAATGTACTGAAGGATCCTCTTGGCTGCCTTCCAATGAATCTCATGAGGCTGCTGCATGTATCTTCAAGGCTGATCTTTGAGAGGAAAGGAAATGGGGCAGCCCTGCATTCAGCCATTTTAAAATTAATTAACAGGTCTGAAATGTATTTAGACTGAGTTACCATTATCCCATCAAAGTCTTCGGAGATTTCAAGCCCCAGAAATTGCTTTAGGAGCCCCAAATCACTCATCTCAAATGCATCATGAAGGACAATTTTTATGAAGGAAATGGAAGCAAGTGTGCTTCTTGTAATCAAAATATCATAAACATGTAAAACAATGATAAGTAAATTACCGTTCTATTGCTGCAAATATATATTCTGATCATATTTTCATATTTGGAAGTTTTGCGAAAGCAGAAAGGCATCCATCTTGGCATAGCATGATCTTGGGGCATGTTTCAACCCATATAGTGATTTCTGCAATTTGCAAACCAAAGAAGGATTTGATGTGTACCCCTTGGGATGCTTCATGTATATCTCCTCATGAATGTCTCCATGTAGAAAGGCACTCTTGACATCCATATGATGCACCTCCCAGTGCTTGGATGTCGTAATGGCCAAAACTAGGTAGATGGAGTCCCTCTTTGCCACCGATGCAAAGGTCTCATGATAGTCCACTCCTTGGACCCGGGAGAACCCTTTTGCAACCAGCCTTGAATTATATTTTTAGGTTGTTCCATCAGTAGAAACCTTTGTCTGAAACATCCACTTTCATTGAACTAATTTCCTACCAGGAGGAAGAGAAACTAGCTCCCAAGTAGCATTTTTCTGAAGAGAATTAAACTCTTCATCCATAGCAGCTTGCCATATCGAATATTTTTGAGCATGGTCGTAGGACTTAGGATCTGACCAAATCATTAAATAAAAGGTCCCAGAAATCAATGAATCATGGCAAGAGAGAGCAATACCCGCTCTTTGAAAATAAGACCGGGTTCTTCTTGGTTCAATAGGATTTCCAATGTTTTCCCCAGCGAAAGAGAGTGTCTTCTTGGCCCAAGTTGGGAGATTTATTTGCACTTCAGAATATGATTCTGAACCTGATATTTGTTGCTGACTGATATCAGACATCATATCAGCAATATCATATCCATCACTCCCAATTTCATCATCTGAATGATTAGCAGAACAGGAGGGAATTTCAACAGTTTTCTCCTTGACTAGTTCTACCTCTTGGAGAGGCTCTTCAAATCAGACACTTCTTTCAATGAAAATTTGTTTGTTTCTAATATTCAGTAGCTTGAATCCTTTATATTATTATATATTCCCCATGAACAAACATTCAACACTTTGCAGTGCAAATTCTTCCTCTCGTCATGTGGAATTCGGGCCCATGCAGTGGACCCAAACACCCTGAAATTTGACACATTCGGCTTGTGTCCAAAATAGGATTCAAAATATGTCTTGCATTCCATGGAAGAGTGAGGTAATCTGTTCTGAATGTGTGCAGAAAACTTCATGGCCTCATCCCATAAATTTTCAGCCAATCCATTTGCTTCCAGCATGCAGGTGGTCATCTCCTTTAGAGAGCAGTTTTTCCTTTCCGCTACACCATTTTGCTGAGGGGTGTAGGGAATGGAATGATGGATTTTGATCCCACTGTCTGAAAACATTTGCAGTAATTAATAACTGATATATTCCCCTCCATTATCATATCTCAGAGATTTAATCTTTCTCTCAGAGGCATTCTCAACCAGTGCTTTCAACTCAATGAATTTCTCCAAAACTTTAGATTTTTTCTTGATGAAGAAAACCCAAGTGTATCAAGAAAAATAATCTATGAAGGTGATTACATACAGAGATCCATTCATGGATATGGTGGGAATAGGTTCACTGATATCAAAATGAATCAGCCCCAAGATACTTGATGCACGGCTTGCCTTTCCCCGATCAAACTTGTGCTTAGGTTGTTTTCCCACAATACAACCTTTGCAAATTCCTTCAGGAGTTTTGATGGTTGGGAGGCCTTCAACCATGGAATTTTTCTGAAGTTGCTGCAAGTACTTGAAGTTTAAATGACCAAATATCTCATTCCATAGTCTACTGAGCTCATTTCCATGAGTCAGAAGAGAGGTGGGCCTTGCATCCGCCAAAAAATGGGAAAACTCATAGGCTTTTCCATGATGGTTTACTAAGCCTTTTACAACAAGTTTCCCGGATGCAACCTCAGTGATTTCTACATCATTGGGGCTGAAGGTTACTCTCTTGGGCACTCCAGTATGAGTCATTTGATATACAATTAGGAGGTTTATGCCAAGGAGGGTACATACAAAACATCAAAAAAAATGCCACGTTCAAGATTTACTCTACCTTTTCCTTTTGAAATGATGGTAGAATCATATCCCATGTGGATGGGAATGATTTTTTCAGTGTCCATGGATGAGAAGAAATTTTCTTTCCATCATGTGATTTGAAGGTCCAGAGTCTATGAGGAGATATTTGGGCTTCGAGGTGCTTTCCTTGAGAGCATTACCTCTTTCTTGCTGGGTATCCTGATCTTGGTTATCTCTCTTCCGAACACTCTCCAGAAGATTGATATTGTTTCTCTTGAGGAGTGAAGTTATCTCATCAAGATTCTTCTTCATGTAGTCATGTTCAGGGTGGAATCCCTTCCTACAATAGGAACACTTGACTTTCTCTTTGCCATGATTTCCTTTGTTCTTGTGTTTCTTCTAGTCGTAAGACTCTTCTTGCTGCCGGTTCTTTTATTTAGGATTTGGTGCATCAAATTTACTCTTTTGATTCTTCTTCCCTTTACCTCTCAGATCTTTGGATCCCGAAGCAAATAGGGCTTGATATTTTGAGGATCGAATGATCCTGATCTGAACAAGCTTGTCATGCTTGTTTGTTAGGGACTCAATGAAGGCATTGAGAGAAGGAATCTTCCATCCATGGGTTGTGAGCTTCCTGGAATGAAAAGTGGAGACAAATACTGAGTAATCCACACCAAGTTTGGAGAGAATGGTGAGAATGAGCTGATCATCCTCCTTCTTCATCTCACACTGTTTCAACTGTAGGACTAGATATTTGAATTTTGTGAAGAAGTCATTAAGAGTTTTGAAATTTCTAGGTTGAAGAGAAATCAACTCATTCTCTAGATGATAAATCCTCAAATCATCCTGTTTGTCATATAGGGAGGCAAGTTGGTCCCAAATTTCTTTCAGAGTCTTCAATCCCAGGAGATGGAATAGAATATCCTTAGAGATAGAGAGACACAGAAACCCAAAAGTTTCATACATTTTGTTAAAGTATATAGCCTTGTCCAAAACAAGGTTTGGCTCTTCCTCGGTGTTCATAGTGACTTTGTAGAGTCCTTTAGCATGTAGCTATATCTCCATGTCTCCTTTCCATTGGTGGTAATTGAAAGGAGTAGGAAGATCTATGGAGGAAGCCATTCTTCTGTTGTAGAGAATGCAGTGAACATGTAAAAAAAACCTGCAATCAACACAAAAAGTCACTGTAAGTTCGGACAACCTGCACATTTCAGGTTTTCATCCCACCCAACATAATTGATCAAGAAAGCTTGATCAACAATTCCTTCACTTGGGATATTAAGTGATAAACCTTTGGCTTCTGGTGCAGTGCTGGAATTTGAGATTGTGCTCAATTTTGCATGCTAGATCTGTCAGAAATCATGTTTTTCTAAAGAATGAGCTTTGTCCCGTCATGGCTCTGATACCATATTTATTCTATCACAACAATATTGAGACAAAGCATAGACTTACAAGAGATTCAAGACAAATTAGGCATGAAATGACATAATAGTACTGCAATAGGAGATTGCAGCTCTGTATAATCAATAATGGAATGAATAATACAATATAATGTCATGTAGAATTCATGAATGCCAAGATAATTCGAATTCACTAGAGGTCATTCGAATTGCATGGATGGGTGTAGCTTAACTGAATGTCAGCCAACACTAGACACACTTAGTTAACCACTAATCTAGCCATGATTGACTCTCACTGAGTCCTAACTGAATCAGAGTGCAATAGATGACTAAGTCTAACTGAATGTAACTCAAACACATGTCACTACATGTCAATCAGTAGGTGGTAGCACATCATTAACTCCAATTAGCTTCGATGAAGTTAACTAAAGTGATACTGGTCATCAGAAGTGGTTGGAGGCGCATTAAACCACTCCTGTTCATCCCAATCAGCCCAAAATAGACAATGACATGATGGAGGCACCTTTCCAACTCAAATTAACTGATTGTTAGGTGAAACAACAATCAGTTAGCAATTAGGTGCACTTATGACACTCATATCACCCCAGAATTGCTCCCTGTTTGAAGGAGGAAGCCTAGTTAGCCTCCTTGATTGAAGGAGAAGGCTTAGTTGGCCTCCTTTATTGAAGGAAGGCATGGGTGTGATCATGCTGATGTCATGGTGTGCTCATATAACACCAATAGAGTCAATTAAATTTAGGATAGTGGGTAATTAGGCCAAAATTGACCAAATAAAGTGTGTAAGTTGGATAATGACTCCAACAGATAGACTTCCCTAGGTCTGATAGGGCATACTGTAACTTCCCCAATTATAAATAGGTAGCATATAGGCTGCCCAAAGGTCAAATGAGGCTTCCCAATGGTGAAGGCACTAGGCCCAAGGTAATTAATAGACTTCTCATCTATTCTATCGGTAGATTAGGGCTTCCCATAAATGTTAACAGGTTGCCCAGGATAATTAATAGATTGCCTATCTGTTATGTGGGAAGATTAGGGCTTCCCAAAAATGTCAATAGGATGCTTGAGAACTTGTAGTATTGTCTAAAGATGGACTAAGGATTCCTATGAATGGCTAGGGAAACCCGTGAATTTTCCTCCTCTATTGTATCTTCCCAAGGGTACTTACAAGCTTCCCATGAGGGTTATGTTATTTCTCATCTGATGGAGATACCCTAGCTTAGGGTTTGGTTGTAGTCGAAAGAAGAAGATTCCCTAAATGTGTAGATACCCTTGGTGTAGGGTAAGTACTACAGAAGTAATGAATCCCTAGCTACCAGGTTTTATTATAGAGTAAGTGTAGATTCCCTAGCTAGAAACCTCCATGCTAGGGAATACACAAAAAACTTATCTTCCTTCAAAACCAACGAGACTTCTCTTTTATGCAGTTGAGGATCATAATCAAAGTGTGTACAAATTAAATGAATTCGATCTTCATTTATAGACTTGAATCATCTATATGTGGACCAAAACTCAAAGAAAATAATAATAATATTTTATTCTTTTTACATTTGACTTTCACCTTTAAGGTACTAAATGTTGGAGACATTTACCCAACATGCACACTTAATTTGGTCAATTTGGCCTTGTTAAAACACTATCCTAAGTTTTATTGACTTAATTGACATCGGATGAGCACATTATGACATCAACATGAGCACACCCACGCCTACCTTCAGTCAAGGAGGCCAACTAAGCCTTCTCCTTCATTCGGGGAGGCTAACTGGGCTTCTTCCTTCAAACAAGGAGCACTCCGAGGGTGATCTGAGTGTCATAAATGAACCTAATTGCTAACTAATTTTTACAATAAGTTAAGCTAAGTGGTGAAGGTGCCTCCACTCATTATATTGATTATTTTTATTAATATTTATGAACTGGAGTCAACTAGGGCACCTCTAACCACCTCTGATGACCAGTTTGACTTCAATTAACCTCATCGGGGTTCATTGGATTTAATGATGTGCTACCACTTGTTGGTTGGAATGCAGTGCCATGTGTTTGAGCTACTTTCAGCTAGACTTAGTCATCCATTGCACTCCGACTTCAGTTAGGACTCAATTGATTCAATCAGGACTTGATCAGTTGGTTAATTAGGTGTGTTTACTGTGGCTTACATTCAATTAAGCTACACCCACTCATTCAATTCAAATGACCTCCTTTGGAATTTGAATTCTCTTGGAATTCATGCATCTTGCATGATCATCGTATTGTATTATTTATTCTTTATTGATTATACATAGCTGCTACTTCCATTGCAGCACCATTATGCCAATTTTATGCTTAATTGTCTGAAATATTTACGAGACCATGTTTTTAGTCCCTAGATCAATGTGATAGATTAATATGGTATCATAGCTCATGGCAGGATGAAGCTCAAATCTCTCAAAAACATGGTTTTTTGACAGATCTTGCATAAAAAATTGAGCAAAGCTCAAAATTCCAGCACTGCACCAGAAGCAAAGGCTTATCACTTAATACCCCATGTTAAGGAATTGTTGATCAAGCTTGCTTGATCAACTATGATGGGTGTGATGAAAGCCTAAAATGTGCAGTCTTTTCAACCTTATGATGCCCCTTTTGTTGTGATTTGCGGGTTTTAACAGGTGAAAAGCATTCGCTCCAACAGTTTGAGATGGATTCTTCCGTTGAACCCTTGACTTTGTTCAATTTCCATTCATGGAAAGGAGATATGGAGATCCAAATACATGCTAGAGGACTCTACTAGGTCACTATGGACACTGAAGAAGACCTTAGTCATGTGACAGAAAAATCTATATTCTTGAACAAGAAAGATGAAGCATTTGGATTCTTGTGCCTCTCTATTTCCCGGGATCTTCTTTTCCATATCTCAAGATTGAAGAATCCAAAGGAAATTTGGGACAAATTGGAAACCCTATATGGAAAATAGGATGATTTGAGAGTATACCAGCTTGAAAACGAGTTGATGTCTCTCCAACCTTCCAATTTCAAGACCTTAAATGACGTTTTCACAAAGTTTAAGCACATTCTCTTACTGTTGAAACAATGTAAGGTGGAGAAGGAGGACGATCAGCTCATCCTCACCATTCTCTCCAAACTTGGGGATGATTATTTGGTGTTTGTCTTTACATTCCATGTGGGGAATCTCACAACCCCTGGATGGAAGATGCCTTCACTCAACGCCTTCATTGAGTCCCTAACAAGTGAACATGATAAGCTTGTCCAGATGAGGATCATCAAATATTTCTGTGATCAAGCCCTCTATGTCTCGGGGCCTAAAGATATGAAGGGTAAAGGAAAGCAGCAGAAGAACCCAAAAACCAAATTTGAAGCTCGTAAGCCTAAAGTTTAAAACCAACAGCATGAAGAGCCTTTCGGCTCGAAGAAGAACAAAAGAAAAGGGCATCATGGAAAGGAAAAAGTCAAGTGTTCATACTGCGGGAAGGGCTTCCACCCTGCACATGCCTACATGAAAAGAAAATTGATGAATATACTTCTCTTCTTGAGAAAAATCACATCAATATTCTGAAAATATTTCGGAGGAGAGATCAACAAGATCAGGAACCACAACATGAAAGAGGTCATGCTCTCATGGAAAGCACTTCGAAGTCCAAAGCTCTTTTGACAGATTCTGGAGCTTCGAATCACATGAGGGCTGAAAGAGACTCGTTCTCATCTTTGGAGACCTGCAAATCCATTCCCATCCACATTGGAGATGACTCCACAATCATATCCAAAGGACAAGGTACTGTAGATCTTGAGCATGGTTATTTTTCCAATGTTCTATATGTACCGTCTCTAGCATCAAACCTCCTAAGTGTTTATAAAATGACACATACGGGAGTGCCCAAGAGAGTCTCCTTTATCCCAAATTATGTAGAGATCACAAAACTTGCATCCAAAAAACTTGTAGCAAAAGGCCTTGCAAACCATCATGCAAAGCCTACGAGTTCTCCCATTTTGTGGCAGATGCAAAACCCACCGCATTGTTGACTCGTTGAAATGAGGTTAGTATACTGTGGCATGAGACGTTCAGCCACCTGAACTTTAAATACTTTTTGTGATTGCAAAATAATTCTATGGTTGAATGCCTCTTTGTCATCAAAGCTACCATCGAAATTCACAAGGGCTGTGTTGTTGGAAAGCACCTTGAGCATAAGTTTGATCAGGGGAAGGCAAGCCGAGCATCATGCATCTTGGTAATGATACATTCTAATATCAGCGGTCCCATTCCTATTACATCCATGAATGGATCAAGGTACATTCTCACTTTCATTGATGACTTTTCCAGATACACATGGGTCTTTTTTATCAAAAAGAAGTCGGAAGTCTTGGAAAAATTCACTGAATTTAAGGCTTTGATTGAGAATGCATATGGAAAAAAGATCAAGATTTTGAGGTCTGTTAATGGAGGGGAGTATATCAGTAATGAGTTACTACATATATGTTCCCAAAGTGGTATTCAGATCCAACATTCAGTCCCCTACACTCCCTAGCAGAACGGTGTAGCGGAGAGGAAGAGTTAGTCTCTCAAGGAGATGGCCACTTGTATGTTGGAATCAAAGAAGTTGGCTGCAAATTTGTGGGCTGAAGCCATGCATGTAGAAACATATATTCATAACAGAGTTCCACACTCATCCATGAAAGCGAAGACCCCTTTTGAATCATATTTTGGACACAAGTCAGATGTGTCGAATCTGAGGGTGTTTGGGTCCACTGCATGGGCCCGAATTTCGCTTGATAAAAGGAGGGATTTGCAACCGAAAATCATAAAATGTCTATTTATTGGATATCCTAATGAATATAAAGGTTTCAAGCTTCTATATATCAGAACAAAATAGATCATCATTGAAAGGAGTGTCATGTTCGATGAGCCTCTTTAGGAGGTAGAACTAGTGAAGGAGAAAACTGTTGAATTTCCTTCCTATTCTATTGAATATTTGGATGATGTAATTGGGGGTGATGACCCTGATTTGGATCCTCTGATTTCTGATATTAGTGAAAATAAAACATCAGATGCTGAATCAGAACCTAAAGTACAAAATCATCTCACAACTTGGGCTCGACAGACACTCTCCTCCGCAAGTGATAACATTGGAAATCCGGATGATCCAAGGAGAACCCGGTCTGATTTCCAAAGACTAGGTATTGCACTCTCTTGTCCTGATTATTTGTTGTATGAATCTTTTTATTTAATGATAATTTCATATCCTAAGTATTACTACCATGCTCGGAAGGAATCCGAGATGGAAAGCTGCCATGGATGAAGAGATGAATTCTCTTCAGAAAAACACTACTTGGGAGCTAGTTTCTCTTCCTTCGGGGAGGAAATTGGTTCAATGCAAGTGGGTGTTTTGGAATAAGGTTGATGCTCATGGACAAAAATACAAATATAATGCAATTCTGGTAGAAAAAGGTTTCTCCCAAGTCCAAGGTGTGGACTACCATGAGACTTTTGCACCGGTTGCAAATGGACTCCATCCGCCTAATTTTGGCAATTTCTGCATCTAAGCACTGGGAAGTGCGTCATATGGATGTTAAGTATTCCTTTATACATGGAGAAATTCATGAGGAGATATAAATGAATCATCCTGAGGGATACATTTCTGATCCATCTTTGGTTTTCAAACTAAAGAAGTCACTATACGGGTTAATACAGGACCCAAGAGAGTGGTATTCCAAGATGGATGCCTTCCTTCTCTCGCAAAACTTCCAAAGGTGTAAATAATATCTGAATGTGTATATATAGTAGTATGATGGTCATTTGATTATTATTGTTTTATATTTTGATGAATTGCTGATTACAGGTAGCACAATTGCTTCTATTTCAATCATCAAAACTGCTCTCCACAATGCATTTGAAATGAGTGATGTGGGGCTCTTGAAGCAATTTCTGGGGCTCGAATTTGAGAAAAATATTGAGGGGATAATGGTTACTCATTAAAAATACATATCATACCTGTTAGTCAAGTTTAACATGGCTGAATGTAAGGCTGCTCCATTCCCTTTCCTTTTAGGGATCATCCTTGAAGAAGGAAAAAGCACACCTCCCATGGAGTGCACTATTTATCGACAGCTAATAGGTAGCTTTCTCTACTTGACTCATTCTTGACCTGATATTTGTTATGCCATGAATGCTATGTCAAGATACATGCATCAGCCTCATGGCTTCATTGGAAGGAAGCCAAGAGGATCCTCCAGTATATTCAAGGAACCAGGGCCTACAACATTCACTATGCTGCAGACTCTGAGCTAGAGTTGGTTGGTACACATATTCCAATTGGGCAGGTGATTCTATTGATTGGAAGTCTACTTTCAAATATGTCTTCATGTTTGGTGGTGGGCCCATTTTCTGGTCTAGCAAAAAGCAAGCCTCCATAGCATTGTCTTCAGCAGAGGATGAGTACTGAGGAGCGCTGAATACTTGCATCCAAGTTGTTTGGTTGCAAGGCATTCTTTCAAAGTTTGATCTTGGTAGTACTTTGTCCACTGTCCTCTTTTGTGACAATCAAAGTGCTATTGATATATCCACATATCCAGTTACCAGGAAGAGGACCAAACATGTAGAGATACACATGCACTATATCAGGGAATTAGTGCATGACAGGACCATCATTCTGCAATACTTCCCTATTGATGAGCAGATTGCAGACATCTTCACCAAGATATTTTTAGAAAATAAGTTCACTTACCTCTGTTCATTGTTGGGGGTGAGTTCATCAGGGTGATCAGACTTTCAATGTTTAGCTTGAGGGGGGGTTTTTCCCACTGGCTTTTCCCTCTTTTCCTCACTTAGATTTATTTTTGAGCATTGTTTGAGTTACATTATTGTATAGGGTGGCCTATGGCCTTATTGTCAGGGCCCTAGAATTTTCATGCACTTTATTTTACTTCTCCTTAGTATAGCTTAAGGGGGGGTGTTGGAGAAATTTACCCAACATGCACACTTAATTTGGTCAATTTGGCCTTATTAAACCACTATCCTAAGTTTTATTGACTTAATCGGCATCAGATGAGCACACCAATGCCTAGATTCAATCAAGGAGGCCAACTAAGCCTTCTCCTTCATTTGGGGAGACTAACTGGGCTTCCCCCTTTAAACAAGGAGCACTCCGGGGGTGATTTGAGTGTCATAAATGCACCTAATTGCTAACTGATTGTTACAATCAGTTAAGGTAAGTAGTGAAGGTGCCTCAACTCATTATATTGATTATTTTTATTAATATTTATGAACATGAATCAACTAGGGCGCCTCTAACCACCTCTGATGACCAATTTGACTTCAGTTAACCTCTTTGGGGTTCATTGGAGTTAATGATGAACTACCACTTGTTGGTTGGCATGCAATGACATGTGTCTAAGCTACTTTTAGTTAGACTCAGTCATCCATTGCACTTTGACTTCAGTTAGGACTCAATTGAGTCAATCAGGACTTGATCAGTTGGTTAACTAGGTGTGTTTATTGTGGCTTACATTCAGTTAAGCTACATCCATTCATTCAATTCGAATGACCTCCTTGGGAATTCGAATTGTCTTGGTATTCATGCATCTTGCATGATCATTGTATTGTATTATTCATTCTTTATTGATTATACAGAGCTACTACTTCCATTGTAGCACCATTATGCCAATTTTATGCTTAATTGTCTGAAATCTTTATGAGACTGTGTTTTTAGTCATTAGATCACTGTGACATATTAATACTAAATACCTTTTATGTAATTTCACTTGAATTCTTGGTATTCCAAGTGTCTTTGAATTTTACCTTTATCCTTCCTGTGTTCCAAAAGTCCTTATGTATTTTTCACTTTTACCTTTAGCCTTCCTGTCGTCCAAAACAAGTGGTCATAGGGTCCTTCAAACCCACTCAAATTACATCATCATAAATAGATATAATTACTAATTCTTTTATCTCATACTCCATGTGAAACCAATATCGGGTAATAGGTGTGTTAACCAAGGTTATCTAAGCCTTGGAGAAGATCATGAAGCTCACAAATCGAGGGTCAGAATGCCTCACATGCCCAAACCCGGTCTAGGACTTATAGTGATATCCTGGCAATAGACCAGGTGCCTCATCCATATGATGCATAATTTGACCCAAGATCAAATACTTGTTAATGTAACACGCACCTCCATTTTCTCGGAGAATGGTCCTCATCTCTAGCCTAAGTCCCCCACTACTAGACTGGTTCATATTCCTGGTAACTGACCAGGTGCCTCCATTCAAATAATGGCTACTTAGCTCTAGGTTGAGTCCCCTAGTGTTGGAATGGCTCCATATCCTGGTCCCTGACCAGATGTCTCTATTCAACAGAATGGTCATTGAAATCAAGGTTGACTCCCCGAGTAATGGACTAGTTCCACATCCTCGTCCTTGACTAGATGTCTCCATTCAACAGAATGATCATTCAACTCAACATTGAGTCCCCCATTGCTGGACTAGTTCCACATCCTGGTCCCTAACCAGATGTCTCCATTCAACAGAATGGCCACTCAACTCAAGGTTGAGACCCTAGTGTTGGACTAGTTGCACATCTTAGTTCTTGACCAGATGTCTCCATTCAACATAATGGAAAATCAACTCAAGGTTGAGTCCCCCAGTGATGGAATGGTTCCACATCCTGGTCCTTGAATAGATGTCTCCATTTTGAATAATGTCTACTCACCACAAGGTTGAGTTCCCCCAGTGCAAGACTGGTTCCATATCCTGGTTCTTGACCAGATGTCCCGATTCTCCTAAGAGAATGGCTCTCGATGCTGCACAGGAAAAATCAATAGACATGACCTTCTTAGGTTAGTATCTCCCTATTACCATGTGGGGGAAAATGAGTTGTACATTATACAAAGAATGAGCGCTCATCCTCTACCCATCAAGTTTATTCCTTATTTCTAATTCGCTAGCCTTGAAGAGTAGGTTCCTTGGAAAGTCTTCTGGGCTTCCAAAAAATGACTAAGGCTCAACCTTGAGGGGATTTCCTCACACTTATATCCTTTGGAGATAATGAGCCTTACACCATACAATGGATGAGTGCTCATCTCTTGGAAACTGGTTAGTTTTATTCTTTTATTTCCAGTAGTGTCTAAAGACACTTTTAGTTTACTCGCAGGGAATCCATTTAGAATAACTTTAAGTTACGATGCCTTAGTGTCTAAAAAAATGTATTTGATAGGACTACATGTTTTCAAGACCCAGAGGTAGACACTCCCTGTGATAAACATCACATAAAATGACACCGAGACACAATTTATACATGGGGACCTATTCCAACATAGAGGTGAAGGTAGGGGAAATCCTAGATGTTACTAGTCAAGTTACAAGTCAGGGATAATAAATCAACATGGAAGGAAATGGATGGATGAGGACAGTGGGAATGATGCTAAGACTAGAAAGCTAAGCCCCTAAAGGGAAAGGACCAAATCCATACTTTTAGGGCAAGGCCAATGATAATATAAAGAATCTCTCGATCCAAAACAACTAGATCAGTTATCCTTTAGATTCCAAGTAAACCAAGATAAATCATTTGCAACATATAATCAAAATCAACCGAGTCTCACTGCTAAAATATGTAACATAGCAACATCAAAATCCATATGCACAAATCATAATATCACCTGGGTCATATACCTGTACTGGATATGAAGCCAATATGAAGATCACTAAAAAATTTGTTGCTTCTACATATCATGGGCACTTTAACCATATCTACTCTGGGTCATCAAGGAATGGCTAACTCAGTCATCATATCTGGGGTCATGAGGCTCAGTCATGTCATATAATTGCTCAATCTAAATACTCTGTATCTGCTGAAAGTTGGAGATCAACAACTAGTGGCTCCCCATTTGGTAGTCTCATAGTAAAGGGTTGGATTAAAGAACTGATCAGTACTTCTTAGGAAGAAACAATAGCCCAACTACTATATGTGTGACAACAGGACTAAAGTGAGAAATTCAACGAAATCTAAATGGAATAATGTGAAAAGCGTGGCGATATTTTCCTAAGTAAAAGGAGAGTTGAACTAAAGCATAAAGCATCACTTTGGAGAAAGGTTTGGAACATAGCGAATTATTTCATATTATGAGATGTGCCTTCTTTATTTTATCTCATGTGTTTCATATTGGGCGCATGATGAATGGATGGTTGAGAGTTTGGTGAGGGTGCATCTCCTTATGGAGATATGGTGCCTCCTCATCCCAATAACGAAAAACACATCCCGTGATCCTCCCAATCAACTCCAACAAAATACTTGATTCACTCAAGTGAACTCGCCTCATCTTCAGTTGTTTGGTGCACCCTCTCTGGGATTGGTAACTCTACAAAATCAAGTCCTCTTCTTCCATTTGTGACAAAAGAAAATAACTCTTACTCATATATTTTGTAAATGTTTATCATTTCCATGAATAAAGATTGAGACTTTGGAGGTCATGTTGGTGGTGCAAGTATCCATTTTGATGAATGCTTAAGATTTTGAACCGAGGTGATACCTATTTGAATTTGTTCTCCTTTCATGCATATGTTGAATATCTAGCTTATAATATTAAGATTGCATTTGAATCCATATAATAGGCATTTGAGTTTCAAGTTTCTTGTTTATGTGTAGTCATATAATATTCAAGAGTGATACTTTGTGGTTGGTAATACTTGTATGCTTTTGGTTTTATATGATTTACCATACTAGATCTGATCTTTGTATGAAGCGTTTTGTGTAAGATTTGCAAATCACCAAGAGTGGAGTAAGACTAGAGCTCGATTGCATATTCTCTTCTTCACTGCTTTCATTTTGGATCTAACTTGTTTGCTCTACATGCATCCTCCTCCTCAACCTTGTTCAAGCTTAAGCTTGAGCTATTCTTCTTCCTTCTCAACAAAAAAAAACCTTAATCTATTTCCTTTATTTTTTATTTTTGGCAAGTTAAATATGATCTCTAAAATCTATCATTCATTTTTCACTTGCTTCAATTTATATCTAAGAAAAGGATGGATTTTTTCTTCTAAAAGCTTAGATCTAGATTGCATTTGCTTTAACACTTCAAGTTTTATTTTTTCAATATTTTTCCAAGTATAATGTTGTAAATTTTGTGATTTAGCTAACATTTCTAACGATTTAATCACTTTATTGCTTATTGGTTTTTGTATTTTACTGATAGGACAAGCGGAAGTGCTGCCGAAATTGGACATTTTTATCCTTCTGAGGGCACCTCTTCAACCTGTTAGAAAGTGGCTACAAAGAAGGTCTTCTAATGATTGCATGTTAGAAAGACATCAAATAGGAAGCCAAATGTATTAAAGTGATTTTCACAAGTTTTGAATTAGGAAAATACTTTTATTATTCTAATTTGATTTTGAATTAGTGGAATCACTTTAATAAAGTGAAAAGTGAAATATTTAAATGATGGCTAATCTAATCTTGGCCATTGATCTCATCAGAGGATCACATCCATTGGTCCATAGTGAGGGCTAGGGTTTTCTCTTGGCCATTGAGTTAAAATTAGATTTGGTGGAGAGAAAACATACACAGGAGAAATACATGCAGGGAGAAGTCAGACGGAGGAGCAATTACCCGACAAAGTCACCGAGCTTCTAGGCTCAGGTAGGTCATATAAAATCACATAGAGGGTAGTTGTAGTAACATACAAAATCATTACAGGATGACGTCAGTGTCATACGTATCCGTACAACTACGTAGAGGAGTTCGTACTGCTAACTCATGGTGTAATGAACATAAAATAAATATAATAATTAAATAATTAATAATAAACATAATTAATTATACTTAAGATCAAAGGACATGACCTAAAATATTGGACATTGTCCAAAAGAAAAAGAAAAACGTAAAAAAAAAAAAGAAAAAAAAAAGGAAAGAAAAAAAAAGTTAAAAAAACGAAAAGATAAAAGTAAAAGGAAAAAAAGAGAGAGGGTAAAAGTGAAACCACACCTGGTTTCTTAAAGTGGGTTTAAGTTTGAATATAAAAGTGCATAATAATTACTAGTAAAGAGAAAGTGAGATTTGAACTCATTCCTCCTAACCACCCAATCTACTCACATTTTTACAAAACTTATGGGAAATTAAAAAAAAAAAGCATAATAATTGCTACTAAAAAGCAAGTGAGATTTGAACTTAGGTGGGGAAGGTAACACTCATTCCTCCCAACCACCCAATCTACTAGAATTTTCCAAAACTATTAGCATTTTTCGATTATTTAATTATAATATTTCAAAACCTTATTTTATTATTATTAAAACAAATAATAATATAAAGATTTTTATTATATAATAATTAATACAATAATTAATTATTATTTAAAAAAACAATATATTAAACTATATATATAGTTTATAAAACATTAATATAATTATTAATTAATTAATTAATAATAATTATTATAAAAAGAAAATTATAAAAATTATTATTTTATAATAATTATTGTTGAAAAAAAAGGGTTATTTAGCCTAACAAAGAAGACCAATTATTGTTGAAGAAATAGTTAAAGGAAAATAAAATCGAAAAAATTGATGACCATCATCATCTAGTGTGGAAGAAATCAGAGATCATGGAATCTGGTTTACGACTACAAATAGAGAAATTAGAAGCCAAGTTAAAACGTTATCGAATAGACAATGAAGAGTTACAAGGCTTGAATACGAAAGTAGAAGTATTGATTAAATTACATAAGATGCAAAAAGAGTGCAAGGAAAAAAAAATCTGACGAGAAAAATCATATAGAAAAAGTGTCTGCCCAAATTGAGAAATTAAGAGACGAAAGTGAGTTAAATCAGAGACAAAAAAATCAAGATATAAAGAAATAAATAAGTGATTACAAAGCAGAAATAATACGCTTGAACAAAATCGTTAAAAACAAAGATGAAGAACTAAAGCACATATGATAGAAATTAGAAGATCAAGAATCAGTGGTTGACCAGTATCGACAACATATAAAAGTTCTTCAACAAGAAAATAACAACTCTAAAAAGAAACATGAGCCAGAGATCGCAAGGAGTAATAAAACAATATCCAACAATTCTGAAGAAGTTTTCAAATTAAGAAATCATAACAAAACACTGATTACAAAAATAAAAAAATTAAAAAACAGTAGCAAGAGGGAACACTTCGGTGAAGACCTCGAAGGAAAAATACTGGAAAAGCAAGAAGAAAACCAATGTCTAAATAATCGTAATCAGGAACTACAGAGTCAGATCAAGGAATTAGAAATTGAAAAAAAATTGAAAGATGAAAGAATTGAAAAGATTTAGAATCATAACAATCTATTGGATAACCAAGAAGCACAAATCTAGGAAAATGCATCCAAAAATCAAATCGAGCAAGTGAAGACAGTCCTCACCATAGTCCAAAAGAAAGAAGAACAAACAACACCTACACCTTACAGACATCCTAATTATAATCGTTATTTTGACCAACAACAAGGTCAAAATGAATATTCACATAATACTTATGTGGACATGCAAAAATATTGACATACTAAGCAACAATTGAGACGAATCATCCCACAAAAAGATCTCAGAGCTCCGATAAAAATAGATTTCGGATGGACCACAACAGATACGATGCGACAATTCTCCTGGGGGATCCGTAATTTGTATCGGCTCATTTCCTCAGATGCCGCAAATACAAAAAGGGAAAGAACCCCGAGACGATAGATTAAAGTAAATCAGACATTAATGTCAATACATCTTTGAGGACAAATATTCCCTTAAGGGGAAGGAAATGTAACGAACATAAAATAAATATAATAATTAAATAATTAATAATAAACATAATTAATTATACTTAAGATGAAAGGACATGACCTTTCGTTCACAATTACCAAGCCTTATTTAATAGGTGGGTTATCAACCATTGTAATCATCTTTCATCCTATCATTAATATAAACTTGCCTTATGGCTTAGAGAATATTCCAGGTGTTCTGGTGAATATTATCGTATGAGCGAATAATTATTCACTTCACATGGGGTCGTACAGTTGCGTTGGGGGTGTGTTGGGTTGCTAGAGTTTTCTAGTGTTTCTGTAGAGGCTCATTTCGCTAGGTTGGGTGAATTTTTCCACTAATTGTAAAATTTGCATATCTTCATAGTATAAAATTCATGTCTGACTGCTGCACCGATTTTCCCATATTGGGTTTTATCTGGGGGTTTCCATACCCAAAATATGTGTCTATATTTGATGTGATGTTGTGAATGTTTCTCAGTATTTATATTCTATTGTAGTACTAGTAAAGAAATTCATGTGTGGTTATTTCAGTAAAACAATTAAATATATTGTTTAGCCCTAGTTTGAAATTCAAAGAAAAATTTACATGGTATCAGAGCTCAGTTGAGCTAAATATGAGAAATCTACAGCAGCAGTGATAGATCATGGAAAATTTATTGAAGACACAAACCTAGAGTTTAGATCTAGGGTTTGATAGTTACACTTCAGTATGGTCATTTAGTTGAGAGTAGATGATAGACTCCAGGAGGCTCGAAACTTTCCTACATGTAAAGAAAGGATCACAAGGACCCTAGATGTCAGCAATGCAGAGGAGAACATTGACTCCATGAAGGTTGCGCCCATAGATCCAATAGAGTTGGTAGCTTGGAACAAGACATATTCCAGATCCATGTTGATCATCCTGGATGGAGTGAAGGACCACATAGTCCCTCATATTTTTGGGAAGAAAGTTGCATCAGAGATGTGGAAGGATTTGGAAAGTCTGTACCAGAGCAAGAACGAAAACCATAAGATGGTGTTGTAACAGAAAATGCACAGTATCAAGATAACCAAGGGAGAAGGAGTGGTGCATTACCTCACAAATATCACATAGATTAGAGACGATCTTGGAGCAGTTGGATCTAAGACTGAGGATGAGGAGCTAGTTCAGATAGCCCTTAATGGATTTTCTAAGCGATGGGACACCTTTGTCAAAGGTGTTGTTGATAGGGAAAATCTCTCTGATTGGTAGAGATTGTGGGATGACTGTGTGCAGGAGGAGACTCGCATGGGTCAATGATCATGCTCATGCAGCAGTGTGCCACAGAATTTAGATGAGGAGGCTCTAGCCTTGATAGGGAAGAGAAAGGGTAAGGCAAAGAAGAAGGGTGGTAAGAAGAACCTTGACATGGCCAAGTTCAAGTGTTTTATCTACCACAAGTAGGGACAATTTGCCTCCCAGTTCCCAGACATGAAGAAGAATAAAAACACTTAGATGGTTGGTTCTACAAAGGTGGAGGAGTTCAACAGAAAATTTGATGAGGAGTTTTGCTTGATAGATTTCATGGAAAGCACCACAGGTAGCAGTATTTGGTACATTGATAGTGGAGCATATAGTCATATGACTAGGCATAAAGTTTCTTCAAGGACTTGTAGGAGGGTGGAATAGGTATCCATGTTGAGCTGGGTGATGATGCAGGGTATCTGGCACAGGGAATTGGCATTGTTTCATTTCATAAGGAGTTTGGAAAACACCTCAGTTTTTATTATGTGTTATATGTTCTAGGGTTGACCAGGAACCTTATATCAGTATCCCCTCTGGAGGACAAGGGATTTTAGGTGAAGTTCTGAGACCATAGATTGTATATCAAGGCCAAGGGGTCATATAGGATCTTGGATCAAGTGAATGGGATAAGGAGCGAGAAGGTGTATAGACTATACTTTGAGCCTACAAAGGCTCTAGTTAGTAGCGAAAGCAGTCAAGATGAGTTGTGGCATAGGAGGATGGAACACTTACACCATGGAGAACTAACGTACTTGAGATAGATAGTCATTGGAGTTCCTTGGGTACAAGAGGAGAAGCATAGTGACTACAAGGGTTGTGCACTGGGGAAGAACATCAGGAATCCTTTCCCGCAGAATGAGCACAAGTATAAGGAGCCCTTGGACTTAATGCATTCAGATGTTTGTGGACCTATGAGTGTCCAATATTTCATTGGTTACAACTATTGCATCACTTTCATTGATGACTATTCTAGGAATAACTGGATCTATTTCCTGAACGTCAAGTCAGAGGTCTTTGAGAGGTTTTGTGAGTTCAAGATTCTCATAGAGAAATAGATAGGAAGGAATATCCGGGTGTTGAGGACAGAAAATGGGGGATAGTACACCTCCAATGAGTTCTTGGATTATTGTTTGATAGAGGGGATCAAGAAGTAGCACACCGTGCCTCATACCCCATAGCAGAATGGAGTGGTAGAAAGAAAGAACATAACTATGGTAGGATCAGCCAATGACATGCTATTTGATCAAGAATTACCACTATTCCTTTAGGTTGAGGCATACATGACTACAATATACATTCAAAACAGGTGTCCCCACATAGATTTGGGGAGGAAGGCACCCAAGGAGGTATTCACAAGCACTTGACTTGATGTGAGTTATATTTGAATATTTGGTAGTCTCTGCTATTATCACATTCATGCTGACACTAGGAAGAAACTGGACCCTTATCGAGAGAAGGGGTTACTCATTGTTTACAACGAGACTTCGAAGGAATACATAGTATATTTTCTTTCTCACAAGAGGACCATTGTGAGTAGGGATTTCCATTTTGATGAGGAAAGGGCCTTGCATAGATCTATGGACTTACCAGCAAAGAAGCAACCAAAGCAGGACTTGGGGGTCAATTTGGAGGAGCCAAATGTGCAGGTACATGTACATACATAAAGAATAGGTTCTGGTAGTCAGAAGGAGTCAGGTAGATAGGATTCTTCAGTCATTAAATTGGAAGATGAGTTGCAATAGAAAATGGATATCTAGTAGGTGCAGCAGGAAGACACTAGGCCAAGGCAAGTTGATCCTCCATAGAGCTCCATGAGGTGGAGAAAACCGCTAGAGAGACTCAGTTATATGGAACTAATGACAGAATTGATTAACTCTTAACCTTTTAGTTTCGAGGAGGCTTCACAACATGATATGTGGCAGGAGGCCATGGTTGAGGAGTATGACTCAATTATGAAGAATCATGCATGGGAGGTTGTGCCAAGGCCTGAAGATAAAAAGGTAGTGGAATATATAAGGTGAATCATGCAGCAAATGGAAGCATGGAGAAGTACAGGGCATGCTTTATGGAAAAGGGGTTTTCAAAAAATGAGGGTATTGACTATGAGGAGATATTCTCCCTCATTGCTGGGTATTCTTCCTTTCATACCATTATCTCATTAGTAGCAGAGATGGGTTGGCGAGTCCATCAGATGGATGTCAAGACTTCCTTCCTCAACGGAGTCATAGAGGAGGAGTTTTTCATTGAGCATCCAAATGGGTTTGATGTGGAGAACGTGGAGAAACATATATGTAGACTACATAGACCTCTTTATGGGCTCAAGCAGGAACCTCGAGCATGGTACTCAAGGATAGAAAAATATCTACACGAGATGAGATTTCAACGGAGTGAGGCTGACCACAACCTGTACTTAACATGTGAGGTGCCTCTCATAATGGTGTTATATGTATATGATCTCTTTCTTACAGGAAATGAGAGGTTGATTGGAGAATGCAAGTCTAACCTTGCAATTGAGTTTGAGATGAAATACCTTGGGTTAATGCATTGCTTCCTAGGTCTAGAGGTTTGGCAGAGAGATGGGTGATTCTTCATTAGATAAGGGAAGTATGCAGTGGAGATCTTGAAGAGATTCAGGATGGTGGATTGAAATCCTATGGCCATACCTATAGTTTCCAATTGGAGGAATATTTATGTATAAGGGCTAGATAGATTTGATCCTACATTGTATTGATAGCTTATCAGATCACTCATGTATCTGGTGAACACACAACTAGACATTAACTTTGCAGTTAACTCTTTGAGCTAGCTCATGGTGTACTCTCGGAGAGTACATTGGACAGCTGCGAAGAACATACTTTGCTACATTAGAGGTACTGTGGAGTATGGGTTAGTTTATGAGTGCAAGGGGAGTGTATAGTTAGCAGGATTCATAGATGTTGAATGGGCAGGATGTGTAGAGGACCGGAAGAGAAATTCAAGTCGTTGATTCAACATTGGATCAGGGGTTGTCTCGTGGTTAACCAGGAATCAGAAGTCGGTTGCATTGGGATCAGTAATGGCTGAGTACATGGCAGCCAACATGTCTACTTGTGAGGGTATGTGGATGAGGAAGTTTATTTTAGGGTTTTTTTAGTGTGCACTAGAGGCTACAGTAGTTCACTGTGACAATCAAAGTGGCATCAGGCTATCTAAAAATCTAGTGTTTTATGACTAGATCAAACACATAGACATTCGGTACCACTTCCTGAGAGATTTTGTACATACAGAGAGGAACCATTTGGTTGGATTACATACAAACATATGAGCAGGTGGCAGACATTTTCACCAAGGCACTTTACATACATAGTTTTTTGAAGTTCAGAGACAAGTTGGGATTGGTACCGAATCCCTTCCTCGTTGAGAGGGAGTGTTAGAAAGAGGAAATAAGGAAGGTCTTATAGCATTGCATCTGTCTTTTCATGCTAGAAAGACATTAAATAGGAATCCAAATGTATTAAAGTGATTTTTCTAGGCTTTGAATTAGGATAATACTTTAATTATTTTAATTTGATTTTGAATTAATGGAATCACTTTAATAAATTGAAAAGTGAAATATTTAAGTGATGGCTAATCTAATCTTGGCCATTGATCTCACCGGAGGATCACATCCATTGATCCATAGTGAGGGTTAGGGTTTTCACTTATCCATTGAGTTAAAAGGAGATTTGGTGGAGAGGACATGTACACAGGATAATTAGAGACAGGGAGAAATTAGACAAAGGATTTTGCTGAGAAGACAGAGGAGAAATTATTCGATAGGGTCACCAAGCTTCCACGCTGAGCTAGGCCATAAAAGATCACATAGAGGGAATTCATACAAGTTTAGCAGAGATAGTTGTACGACCATACGAAATCTGTACATGCTAACATCAGCATCGTACATATCCGCACAACTGCGTAGAGGTTGTACTGCTGACGCAGGGATTGTACAACTGTACTAGGGGCGTGCTAGTTTGCTGGAGTTGTCAAGTGTTTATGTAGAGGCTCATTTCTCTAGGTTGGATGAATTTCTCCATTGATTGTAAAAGTTGCATACCTTCATAATATAAAATTCATATTTGATTACTGCACCAATTGTCCCAGCTTGGGTTTTATCCCAGGGTTTCCATACCCAAAATAATGGTGTCTATATTTGATGTGATGTTGTGAATGTTTCTCAATATTTATATTCCGCTATAGTACTAATAAATAAATTCATGTGTGGTTATTTCAGTAAAACAATTAAATATACTATTTAGACCTAGTTTGAAATTCAAAGGAAAATTTACACAACCCCTTCATTTATTTCCCACTTCTTCTTTCTCGAGTTATTCTAAATACATTGTAAGCCTTTAAATCTAGTTTAAGGATCAAAGGAATTCCTTTTTCTATTTATAAGTATTGAAAATAATATTAATAAAGAGAAAGTGAGATTATGACTTCCACACCCTTCTTCTCCTATTTGGGGGAAGCCTATATTCGTCCCATTGATTTATTTTCTTTATACTTGTACTGTACTACCTTAGATTTGTTTTTCTTGCAATAAATCAAGCTTATCAACCATATTTGCTTTGAGTTTCTTTTTTCATTCTTGCAAAAAATTGAATACTAACCCAACAACACTCTACCAAATTACTTGAAAGGGGAAAAGACATTCCTTGTTGTAGTAATTATAAAACTTTTTTTTTCAATTGGTTTTATTTTCTTTGGAATTAACCTCCTTGCTCTCTTAAGTATGGCCTTTGGGATTGAAAGAATTTTTTTGGGTCTAATAATAAATAAATAAATAAATTGCTTTAAAACTCTTAAAATAAACCAAGGCCTCTCTTCCCGTATGCTCTACACCATCTGCGGTTCATCCGATCCAAAGTGGTTGTATCAGAAAGGATGTTACATGACTAGAATTAATAGGGAAAACCAATTAATCTAATCTTCAAAAAAACTCAAGAGGTCACAAATGGTGACTACCAAAGTCAGCGGGCTACTCCAAGTAGGTTCATCCTCGCTCCATTGGACATTTGGTAAAAATGATTTAGCACTCACTTTTTAGAAGGTGAAGTGTATTGGGACAAACCAACACTTAACCATCAATCTAATCCACACATAAAATCCACACTAATTTAAAAAAAAACCAAGACACATTTACAAATTACTTTACGTTTTCAGTACCATTGCATCATTTTATTTTACTCCATTCACACTGATCTCCACATGCAACAATACTTTACATTTTCTTAATATTAGTTCATTAAGGTTGCTTAATTATTATATGTTGATGTTGTCTTTTATATGTTGTTGAAATACTTCTTATCTTTACAATAATTTTGATTCATTAATTTACTTAAAAAACTCCTGAAAAACTTACTTCATGCTTAATAACTAAAAACTTTTAAGAGCCTTAGCAAATCTTTGTAGGTACCACCCCCCTTGGCTTTGTTAAGAGTTTGCCTAAACAGAGGAATCAAAATCAGGTGACAACACTGACTAGTGATTTATCTCCAAAGACATAGTGGGTAGCTTGAATATTTTTTATGTGCTTCCCCTAGGTGTGTGTAAGATGGAAACACCAGCAAACATTCCATTTCTCTATTATAAACAATAAGTTCCATACTGTGTACATAGATTAGAGAAATGTTTAAATAAAATAGTGTTGGTACCATAACCCTGTAATCAAACAAAGCTATCATGAATTGCAAGATAAGAAGGCAAGCCACATTTTGTTCCTAGTAAGCTAAACATTATAAAAAACAACGCAAAATTTAAAATCCCAAGGCCAACTCCATCACACAATCACCAAAGGTTCAACCAACTTATATACCTACAAACATGGTCCTTTAGGATTGTTGTTAGCAAATGTATTATTATACAAATGAATTATTTAAATAAGGGACTAGATACATATAACACTATAGTTGTATAACCTATTTACTATGTGATGTTCACATCACTTACCATCAGTGCAAGTATAATCATGTTCAAGGTAACTTGTATTGTATAAAGTACAATCCAAGTGAGCACATTGTAGTCAACAAGGTGAGATTTGTTGCGTGTTGTTATGAACAAGTAAAAAGTTGACAATGCTACTCTCTAAATAACTAACACATAAAAATGAGTTTCCATAATGATATGCAAGCTTATGTTTTGAAATTGTTTTTAAGTCTATGCTTGTAATTTCATTTCTTAAACCTTCTATTCTAGTTGACATTTGGAGGATTTTACAAATATTCAAATTTTCTATTAAATATAGGTTAAATACATGTTAAATACCAGTTAAAGTTCCTTATTTTGTGGCCTAAATGATCTTCATCCTTAGTTGTCATACATGGCCAAGAAATTCCTTATGTCCACAATAATTTGGTCCCCTTTACATGCATCTATTGTTGATTTTCCTAAGCAGCATCGATAGCCATTCTCTTGGAGAATGGAGGCACCTGGTCAGTTATCAGGAAGTGGAACCAGACCATCACTAGGGGACTTAGCCTAGAGCTGAGTGGTCATTCTTTAAATGGAGGAACTTGGTTAGTTACCAGGAATTTGAACCATTCCATCACTGGGGGACTCAGTTTAGAGCTGGGTGGCCATTCTTTGAATGGAGGCAACTGGTTAGTTACCAGGAAGTTGAACCAGTCTAGCACTGGGGGGACTCAACCTAGAGTTGAGTGGCCATTCTTTAAATGGAGGAACTTGGTCAGTTACTAGGAAGATGAACCAGTCTAGGACTGGGGGACTCAACCTAGGTCTTAGGGCCATTCTCACTGAGAATAGAGGCGCTTGGTCAGTTACCAAGTATTTGGAATCGAGTCAATTAATGCAGCCTAGGGCTAAGGCACTTGGTCAGTTACCCGGCTATCACTTTAATTCCTGGATCGAGTATGGTCATGTGAGGAAATTTCAAGCTTATCTATGGTTTGTTTGATATTCTTCAGGGATTAGATACCCTTGGTCATGAAACCTAGTACTCGATCTTGGTGGCACACGCAGTTCAAGATAAAAGCATTAGTAATTCTCCTTATTTATGATGATGTACTTTAAGTGGGAATGAAGGACCCTTATGTCCACTTACATTGACGACAGGATACTTCAAGAAGACTAATAGGCTAAAGTAAAAAAAAAGACTCTTGTACCACAAGAAGTCAAAGTAAAATTACAAAAAGGTCTTTAGTACCACTAAAGCTAAAAACCAAAAGGGTAAACAAGAAAAAGAATAAAACCCTATTATTTTATTCATATATGTATGGTCCACTTTAAGTGATTGGAAGTCTATAAAATAAGTACATTTCAAAATAAAATTATACACACCCTCTCTCCATCATGATTTCTCCCTGGAAGAATTCTCTGGTGTTTCATCAAGTGGTTGGTGATCATTATCTTTATGCCATATCATGGCGATTTTTCTAGCTAGGGAATCATCCTAGAGCACATTCTCTCCACGGGAAACATATTTCTTTACTCTAGCATCACAACAGACCTTGGGTAGACCCTTTCCCATTTTGGGCAAACCCTCCTCTTCACGGGTAGTTACAAATAGACTTCGGGAAACCTGGATTTGACCACGAGAAACTTGCTCCTAACCACGAACATCATCACCTTGACCTCGGGAAGCCTACTCCTATTCACGGGAAGATAAAATACCTTCAGGAAGATCTCAGGTATCCCTACTCTTCTCTTAGGAAAACTTATTTCAGTCTCAAGAAGCTACAAAACATCTTGGGAAACAACAAACTGAACCTAGAAAATTTCGAGCAGAGAAAAATAGGTTTCAAGCAGTTGCAGATAAATCTGGGTAGCACCAGAATTGATCTGGGCAGCTTCAGGAATTTACAGGTAGCCTTCTGCAAATTTCAAGCAGACCTTAAATTGGTTCGGAAAGCAGCAGATGAGTTTCAAGCAGTTTGGGCAGCAAAGAGAAAATCTCGGTAGGAACCCCTAATCTACAATTTTTAGGAATTTTGTCTTTGTGACTATCATGTCCCCAACCCTCTGAACGACGAAGAGGACATGAATGAACATGCTAACTATGCACCTGGGAAACTAAGCCCCATGAACATAAGGTATAAAATGCAGTAAAATAAAAACATACATAGATGCAACCTATCATTCAATAAATAGCGGAAGCAATACATGATGTTCACATTCAAGCATTTCACATGTTCATAGTAATTTAACTGCAGAGACAAGATAAACAAAAGATACTTATCTTCAACAGAAGCTTGTCCTGCAACCAGCTACATCGTTGCAACATTCCACACAACCATAGGCCAGTGTGCTCATCAATGACTCAACAACACTGCCACCTTCGAGCTGGGCATGATTCCACAAGGAATAAGGGGAAACTAGCAAGCTCACATGTAACCAAGGATAAACAACTCAGCCAAGCCAACACATTTGGGTTTATCAGGTTATCGGGAGCTGGAAAGGTTGGTTGTTAAGCTAGTGAGCTCAATCCAAGAGCTATGGACACCTACACTAGAACTAGCCCAACTTCTAAAACATCCACACACACCCAACACAAGGAAGCATCCCCTTCTCTGCTACACAGTCCCTCGGGCTATGCCTTCCCTTCTAGTGCTATTCAGGGGGTGTAAAGAAGAAATCCATCCCCCTAGCTCTGTTTGTGAGGCTCTTGCACACACTAGGTTTGTCAAGTAAGCTCAGACCCCATTTCCACACCCAAAGACAGTTCAAAGGCTAACAAACGGTGTGCACATAGCAAGAACAGTTCTGCACTGAAGGGGAAAACAACACAAATACCAAAATCGGGTATGGAAACTAGGTAAAAACAACTTATACTGAGCAACTCAAATTCCATAGTCGTTTATGGCACTAACGTGGCCAAACCAACTTCAACAACACCCAAAATTCATGGTTTTGTTCTCCCACACTTTGGGAAACACTAAACAATGAAATTCCCCATCGTATGCATGTGGAGACGACACCAAAATGGCCAGCAAAGATCCCAGCCACTAGAAGCTAACAAAAACACTTTACAGCCATGGTAAAAACGCATGAAAATGCAAAATCGTGAGTGGAAAATGCATCAGCGGCTCCAAAAACGTGGGGAAAACCAACCCAATCCATGGCATTACAAAAACGACCTCCCATCCATGGGAAAAATAAAGCCAACAACCAAAAACGTGGGATGAAAACACACATAGGAAGTTCTGTATGCCTGAGAGAGCTCACGTGAAGGAAAAATGGTGAGGAAAACATGCCAACATGGGAGCATGGTAGAATGGCCTACGTTTTTGGGTTTTTTCTTTCCCAAGGAGTCAAAATGCGCTTCCCAAAAATTGATGGCTTCTCCAATTCGAGTTTGGGCTGTCATACGTTGCCCATCCCATGCAATAACCAACCCAACCAATTTCTAGTAGTAATAAATGATTGGGTGAATGAGACAAGAAAGGTAGTTGACAGTTTGATGGGTTCTCCCTCTGACATTTGGATTTTCCCCATTAGCCCAAAGGTTTGGATACCCCCCACTATCCTTAGGAAATCATGTCCCTTCTCATTATTGTTACATTGACATAGCTGGTTGTGGGTTTTTAATTAATATGCACATGTACATGGTGTCCATAATTATAACGTGCCTGGATAGCACAAAATACCATCGGCAACGATTTTAATCGCCGAAACATAAAACGATAATCCATGGTGGGAATTTTAGCGTATAGCTCAACACCATGATTAATTACAATATATACATCATATACATTTATTGCAAATGGGGTCAAAATGGGGGTGTTACATTGCAAATTTTTTTGGTTAAGTCGAGTTAGGGTTTACAATTGTTCAATATTGTTACAGTTTGAAAAATTTTGAAGAACATTCATCTTAGGATTCTGAGATTCTTTTATTGTTGCATGAAACTCATTTATCTCATTTAAGGGATGAATTACTAATGCTTTTGGGGTTTTGTCCTTTAAAGCTGTCCACGTGAAAACATCCGGTCTTCTTATGTGTTGATGTTTGTTTATCTACTTCACTTGTCTTATTGTTATCTATCTTACAGTCTAATAAATTAAAGAATATATGCACATGTTAAAATTTAGCATGGTATCAAAGCTTTGCATGCGAATATTCCAGTAAGAGAGAAAATTACTGTAATCTTCTGAGACCTCAAGACATTTTGCAGACTTAGATAACTGACTTGTGAAGCAAATATGGCCACCAACACTTTCATACAGGAAGAGAGGCTTGAAGGTTTAGCTAATTGCAACTCTTTGAAACCTAGGCTCCTGGCCACCCTAGAAGAAAATGATCTCGATGAATTGGTTCTCAATGACATGGAATAACCTACAATTAATGCAGCTAGAGTCACCTTCAAGAAGAAGCAAGCAAAGGAAAGAAGGATAATTTATGACTCAGTCAAGGAAACATTGATTCCCACCATCACACCATTGAAGACTATCAAAGAATGCTTTGACACCTTGACGAACTTTTATGAAAAGAATGAACCTAGCCAAAAGAGAGCACTAAAGAAAAGGATTCATACACTGAAGATGAACAAGGATGAAGGCATTTCCCCATTATTTACAAAATTTTCATAGGTAAGAGATCAACTTACTTCTATTAGTATATATGTGGATGGTGATGATCTTATGCAGACTGTATCCGATGGTCTCCTAAATTATTGGGAAACCTTTCTGGTAGTTGTAAGTGGACGCGAAAATCAACCAAAATTTGAAAGACTTCAACATGATTGTTTGGAAGAATAAGGAAGAGTTCAAAACAAAGAAAATGGCACTAAGGAAGGAAATATTTCCCTTACAACAAAGACAAGGAAGTTTAAGAATACATCCACTCAGAAAAAGAAGGGAAAGAAACCATAAGGTAAACACTTTGATGCTCCAAGTTTAAAATTCTTTAATTGCCATAAGATTGTGCATTTTTCCAAGGATTGTAGGAAACCCAAGAGGAAGTTCGAAAGGAGGTTCCAAGCTTCTGTTGTAGAAGAAGAAAAATACTAAGGCTACCAAAGAAGATGAACCTAGAAGGGAATATTACCTGATGTATGCTCTTTCTGGATCCATCACTAGCAGTGCTAACTCTTGTTTAGTATATAGTGGTGCCTCCATACATGTGACAGTTCATCGTGAAGCACTCACTAGCTATAGAAAGAAGAATTTCACTACTCAAGTGGAACTTAGGGATGAAACCACTTACAATATTGAAGGATTTGGTTCAACCTCACTTCAACTTGATTTAGGCACAATTTTGCACATTTATGACATTTTATATTTCCTTGGTTTGAAGAAAAATATCCTCTCTCTTGTTAGAATAGAAGACAAGGGCTACATGGTCCTCTTCATGGAAAATAAGGTCCTACTATGGGAAAAGAATTAGAAGCTAAGCTCGAATGTACCAATTGGGGTTCGAGAGGGAGGTCTTTATAAAGCTTCTAGAAATTCCACACAAGCCTTGATTCACAACACATTTGATCCATGTGAGCTGTGGCATCGAATATTTGGACACCTTCACTATACAACTCTTCCATGACTTCAAAATATGGTTACAGGTATGCCAAATATTTCTCCTAAAGATGATGCTATTTGCAAAGGTTGTGCTCTAGGTAAGAACACTAAGAAATCCTTCTCCATAAGCAAGAATAGATCTAAAGGAATATTGGATTTGATTCACTCTGACATATGTGGGCATATGTCTTCACCCTCATTGAGCGAGTGGTTGTATTATGTATTGTTCATAGATGATCACTCCTAGAAATCCTGGATCTACTTTCTCAAAGTCAAGAGTGAATATTTTGATAAGTTCAAAGAGTTCAAAGCTTTAATTGAAAATCAGACAAGAAGACACATTCGTATCCTAAGGTCATATAACAGATATGAATATGAGTTCAATGAGTTTGATTATTTCTGTCGAGAAGCATGAATCAAGAGGGAGCTCACAGTGCCTTACAAACCTCAATAGAATGGGGCTGCAGAAAGGAAGAATAGAATTATTTGTGAAGATGCTAAAGCTATGCTGATTGACCTTGATCTTCCTTTATCTTAATGGGATGAAACTGCAAATACTGCTAAAATAGAATCCCTCATGCCATCTTGGGGGAAAAGACTCCAAAAGAATTTTTCACCAGCAAGAAGCCTACAGTTGACCACATGAGGATTTTTGGCACTTCTATGTATATTCATGTACCAAAATAAAAGAGGGCTAAGCTTGAGTCTTCTGGAAAGAAAGGTATATTTCTTGGATACAACGAAAGCTCAAAATCCTACCATATAGATGTCCCTGGATAAAGGTACATTGAAGTCAGTAGAGATGTAATATTCCATGAGGAATTTGTGTTTTGTCAAACAAAAGAGATTCCAAAATATGTCGAAGAATATCCTTATGAAAATCCAGACTTAGAAGTTCAGAGGCAGGAAGAAGAATTTGAGCCTGAAATTCCAGATGTGCCTAAAGAATCCAAAAGTCCAGCTGAAGAACTACTTTAGGCTCCTCCTTCCAAAAGGAGACCTTCTTGGTACCAAGAAAATGTGCAAGAAGTTGAGAAGCATAAAGCTCCTCCAGGAACTTTCAGAGAAAGCATAAGGCCCTAGAAGTAATCACGTCTTAAGAGTAAGCTCATAAATGTAGAACCCTCCACATACAAAGAAGCAGCAAGACAATGTGTATGGAATGATGATATGATTGAAGAGTACAGTTCAATCATGAAAAATGATGTGTGGAAAGTTGTACTCAGATCGACAGGAAAGTTAGTGGTAACATCGAGATGGCTCTATAAAATAAAGCATGCTGCTGATGGCAACATTAAGAAGTAAAAGGCCATATTATTAGCTCATGGATTTAATCAAAAGGAATACATAGACTATGATGAGACTTTTTCCCTTGATGCTATATATACAACTATGAGAACCATCATATCTCTTGTTGTTGTGTTCATATGGAAACTTCATCAGATGGATGTAAAAATGGCCTTCCTCAATGGAAAAATTGATGAGGAAGTCTATATTGAACAACCACTAGGATTTGTGACTCATGAGGATAATTCCCATGTGTGTAAACTAAAGAAATCCTTATATGGGATTAAACAGGATCCGAGAGTCTGGTATGAGAGGATTGATGGCTATCTTCACAGCTTGGGATTCTCCAAAAGTACTATTGACACCAATTTGTACTTTAAGGTTGTTCATAACCATATAATGATCCTAGTATTGTATTTGGATGAATTGTTTCTTACTAGAGAGGAACAATTGATAGCTCAGTGAAAGAGCGAGCTCAACTCTGAATTTGAAATGAAGGATCTTGGGATAATGCATTTTTTTCTTGGCCTAGAAATATGGAAAATTATAGCTGAGATATTCCTAACACAAGGGAAGTATGTAGTAGACATCTTGCAGAGATTTGGGATGTAGGACTGCAAGTCCATGAGCATGCCCATGACAATGAACTTGAATAATCTACGTGACTCAACCACTAGTTCACAAGATGTGGAATCTACTCTGTATCGACAGCTCATCAAATCCTTGATGTATCTCATACACACAAGACTAGATATCTATTACATAGTAAATGAATTGATTTAGTTTAAGTCTAATCCAAAGCATATACACTGGGTAGCTGCTAAAAATGTACTCATATATGTGCATGGTACTATCACTTATGGGCTCAGGTATACTTCTTGAGGTGCTCTAGTTAGATCATCATAACATTCCAAATGCCTACAATGATTACAAACCACTTCTGTTTTGACTAAGGGTGCTAGTGTGTAAATGTGGTTCTTTTATGGCCTTTTTGGCCATTTATTGGCTCCTAGAGACTCACCCACTCACACATGTGTACTCCCATGCCTTGCATGTCTACATTTATGCCTCCTTACATGTTCACACATCTATTCATGACTTTTTGGTTAGGTTTGGGAGCCTATTAGTCAACCAAGGGGGCTTAGGGGTCCAATCCTAGCTTGACACTTGTATGCATTCATATGGCCTCCAAAAGATTAGGAATTTTCCCCAATGTATTATAAATATGTAACATACACATTTACAAAATGTATTGTAGTATAATGATAAGTTATTAGCTCCATTCACTTGTGTTATTTTAGTCTCTTTTGTTGTTCTCTTGCATATTTTGTCAAATACTTTGATTGTCAATATTTATCTAGCTCCTATATCTCACTGTGAAGGAAATATCACATGGTATCAAAGCTAGGTGAAGCTACAAACAAATCTAGAGAGGTTTGAGTTGATGTTTAGGGCATATTTCTAGAAAATTTGAGTGGTTGCATTGCAGGTTCTACAACATTTTTGTCATGCGTTGCGCAAGAATAATGGAGGAGACTCGAGTATTGCTGACCCCATTCAACTATTTTGAATGGAAGTCTAAAATGGTGATCTAGTTGAGGTCAAAATGCCTGTATAGAGTCACCATAGGGACTGAAACTGATCCCAATTGTATTGTGGAGAAAGCTAAGTACTTCATTAGACTTGATGAAGAATTTGGTATGCTCTGTCTCAGTAATTGGAGGGATCTCCTCTTTCATGTAGATAGTATTGGCACACACAATGAAGCTTGACTCAAGCTTGAGTCACTGTTTGGGAAGACTGATGAGATGAGATGCCATCATCTCAAAAATGAGTTAATATCACTAAGTCCAGCTCACTATGAGACCATCCAAGAATTCTTTACCAAATTCAAAGTTCTAGTGCTTCAACTAAAATAGTGTGGCATAGAGAAGAAATAATATCGTCTTATCTTACCCATCCTTTCTAATCTAGGGCCTGAGTATTCGGTATTTGTTTCTTCATTCCACTCAAGCAAACTTACAACTAGAAATTGGAGGATGCCTACGCTAGCAAACTTCATGGAGTCTTTGAATCAGGAGCAAGAAAAACTAGTAAAAATGGGTACCATAAAATCCACCAAATATCAAGCCCTTGTTTTTGGTGTATCAAATCAATCCAAAGGCAAGAAGAAATATTTGAAGCAAAGAGAGAAAGAGAAGAAGCAGTCAAGTTCAGAAATCTCCAGTTCTACTGATGGGAGTTCGAGATCTAGGAGGAGAAACAAGAGAGAGAGAGAGCCACATGTGGTTATTTCATAGTATCACATCTTGAAATATGTTTCTTCAGAAATAATATGGACATCATGACGAATCTCCTTGAGGAGAACCATATTGATCTTCCATAATTTACAAGAGGATGGGAGCGTAAGCAAGGAAATGATAAGCCTGAGCATGCATTGAGTGCATGGGTAAAACCCATTTATGATATATTTGTTTCTGATGGATATAATTTTTATATACCTTCTGATATATCAGAATTTTAATCCTCCATCCCTTCCTTAGATGAAACCCCAACCAGTTCACCAAAGCTTCCTCCAGAAACTAGTCATTTTTCACTAGCTTTTGATATGTCTTCTGAAAGCTCTTTCCAAAACCAATAATATATTTCCCATTCTGATTCTTAAGGTGATAAACAGGCTTATATACATCCTATGAAAGTCGTATACTCATTTCCCCAATAATTTCAAAACCAAAATACACGACAACCCTCAACCTCACTAGTTGGAAAATCTCAAAATTGCCTAGTTTCCAATGCTATGTCGCTTGTGTATGTTGATTTTATGGCTTGTGTGTCTTTCATTGGTTGGAAATCCATATTATTGGCCTTCATGGGAATTTTTTTCCATATTTCTAGACTGTCTTTTACCATGCATGGTTCAAATATCAAGTCTCCAAGTTCGCTCAACTGTAAATGTGATCTAGTTGCTCAGTCTTCTCTCGCTATGGACCCATTCGCTCATGGAGACACCATACCTATGATATTTTTTGCTGTATATGAAATATATTATGATATTTCAGAGCCTCTTGAGCTTTGGTACATATTTATGAAGGTGCTTCATCAAATTGGGAAGAAGATTCATGGTTTTATTCATGATATGGAAGCTAGACACGAGGCAGATTTTGTTGAATCTTTTGATGTTATTTGGGAAAGAGTTTGTAGAGATATATTTTCCATGGTTGATTATGATTCTATATCAGAGTATTATTTCATAAAAATACATTCTTATGATTCCCATCCATCATCAAATGATGACCATCAAAGGGCCTCTCCACATGATCTTTGTCGTGACAACACTTTGATGCATTGATGCATGATCTTGGCATCCACAACATCTTCACCAAGTGCATCACCAAGAAGTTGTTCTTTCAGCTCACTCAAGTGAATAAGAGGACCTGTTGAAGACATTTTTTATCATATATGTCATGTCCATTTTTTAGGGGAGGTTTTTTCCCATTAGGTTTTCCTCCTTACCTCCATTACATGAACTAATAAAATTTGTTGTAAAAGGTGACTTGTGCGTCATTTGCCAAGGAATTAATAAATCATTTTGTATAATTTATACTAAGTTAGGATTAAGGGGGGGTGTTATAGAAATTAATCTACCTTATTACCATGATCTACACCTAGGATAAATTTTCATTTGTCTAGTACTTATGTTATATGATCCTACTTAGGCTATAGTGGCCAATATTGATATATTAGTTGATTTACGGCTCATTAAATCACAGTTGAGGCGTTCCACTTTGATAATATTTACAATTGAGGCATTCTAGTTTGATCATCCTAACATTCCAAACTCTTGCATTGATTACAAACCACTTCTTCTTTGGCTAAGAGTGCTAGTGTGTGAGTGTGGTTGTTTTATGGTCTTTTTGGTCATTTACTAGCTCCTAGAGACTCACCCACTCACACATGTGTACTCACATGACTTGCATTCCTACATTTATGTCACCTTACATGTTCACAGATGTTCACACATGTATTCATGATTGTTTGGTTAGGTTTGGGAGTCTATTGGTCAACCTAGGGGGGTTTAGGGCTCAAATCCTAGCCTGACACTTGTATGCACTCACATGGCCTCCAAAGGCTCAAAAATTTTCCCCAATGTATAATAAATATGTACCATACACATCTACGAGATGTATTTTAATATAATGATCAGTTATTAGCACCATTCACAAGTGTTATTTCAGTCTCTTTTGTTGTTCTCTTGCATATTTTGTCAAATACTTTGATTGTGAATATTAATCTAGCTCCTAGATCTCACTATGAAGAAATTCTCATAGATTTGCATTAATTTTTCATAAAATATGGTGTTTCATGATAGATCAAAACACATTGAAATGACGTATCATTTCATTGGAGAGCTAGTACAGAGAGGTACTCTGAAGCTGCAGTATATCCATACAAACAAACATATTGCAAATATCTTGACCAATCCTCTGAAAAAAACAAATTTTGTGTACTTTCATGACAATATTGGCATGGAAAAGAATAGCTCTCTCTCTTAGAGGGAGTGTTGATTTTCCTAAGTAGCATCGAGAGCCATTCTCTTGGAGAATGGATGCACCTAGTCAGTTACTAGGAAGTGGAACTAGTCTAGCATAGGGGGAATTAGCCTAGAGTTGAGTGTCAATTCTTTGAATGGATGCACCTGTTCAGTTACCAGAAAGGTGAACCAATCCAGCATTGAGGGACTCAACCTAGAGCCGAGTGGCCATTCTTTGAATGGAGGCACCTAGTCAGTTACCAAGATGTTGAACCAGTTTAGCATTGGGGGGAATCAACCTAGAGCTGAGTGTCCATTCTTTGAATGGAGGCACCTGGTTAGTTACCAGGAATATGAACCAGTCTAGGACTAGGGAACTCATCCTAAGGATGAGGGCCATTCTCCAAGAGAATGGAGGTGCTTTGTTAGTTACCAAGTATTTTACATTGTGTCAATTGATGCAACCTAGGGAATCATCCTAGAGAACATCCTCTCCACATGAGACATATTTATTTTCTTGGGAAGCACAACAAAACTTGGACAAACCCTTTCCCATTTTGGGAAGTTACAGACAAATTTCAAGCAACCTGGATTTGACCATGGGTAGCCTGCTCCTCACCACTGACACCATCACCTTGACCTCAGGAAGCTTGCTCCTATTCATGGGAAGACACTGAAACTTCAGGAAGATCCCAAGTAGCCCTAATATTCTCTTGAAAAACCCTATTTGATTCTTAGGAAGCTACAAAACATCTCAGGAAATAGTTGAGTGAAACAAGAGCAGTCCAGTCAAAGAAAAACAGGTCTCAGGCAAGTGAAGATAAATCCGAGCAACACCATAATTGATCAAGAAAGTGTCTAGGTAGCTTCAAGAATTTACAAGAAGCCTTCTGTAAATTTTGAGCAGCCATTAAATTGATCTGGGCAGTAGCAAATGAGTTTCGGGCAGTTTGGGAAGAAAAGAGAAAATATGGGCAGAAAACCCTAATCTACAATTTTTGAGAATTTTGTCTTTGTGACCATTTATGGTCAAGTCTAGTTAGGGTTTGCAATTTTTCAATCCTTCTAGGGTTTGAAAATTTTTGAAGAACATTCATCTCATAATTCTGAGATTCTTTTATTGTTTCATCAAACTCAGTCATCTAATTTAAGGGATGAATTACTAATGCTTTTGGGGTTTTTGTCCTTTGAAAGTTTCCCCATGAAAACATTTGGTGTTCATGTGTGTTGATGTTTGTTTATCTACTGCACTTGTCTTATTTTTATCTATCTTACAGTATGAAAAATTAAAAAATATATGCACATGCTAAAATTCAACATCTATATGCAACTATCCTTTCAAGCCAAGCCAAATCATTTTGGGACATCGATTTCAATTTGGTTTGAACTGCAGACTCCAGAGTATGATAACATAAATAAGTGCACATTCCATGCTACTAGATACTTTACACAACAATATGTTGTAGATATTTGTTTATATCCATGACACTATATCATGCAAACAATGCTAAGGCTCAAGCAATTCTTAATGTTGCTTCCAATTTTTAACTATCCCATTACTTTGAAGTTGATACTTACTATAAAGGAAAAAAATCAACCCAATTTTGTCTTAGCACAAAACTGCATCATAAAAAAACCCTTGTGTAATGGGATAGTTTCATTTATAATATTGGGTTAAATCCTACCAAAGGCACCGAAATGGACTTCACATGTTTAAGATACAACACTGACTATATAGACCCATGAAACAAATGGATGCTTGTATTAAGAAGATGATGAAGGAAAATGAAAATCAATGTGCAAAAATTTGACAAGTCAAGTGAATATTTTTAAATTGAAAACAAAAGAACTAAAGGTTTTTAAATGGTTTAAAAGTCCCTATGTATTAACTTATGAAATAAGATTTAGAAGTAAGGAACATAAGCAAATTTTGTATGCGCACTAGGAGGTAGTGCATCATTGCATCTAGAGACTCAATTGAACATATCTAAATATAGCACTCGCCATCAAGGAAAATTGTAGAATGGACTTGTGTGAGAGGGATATCCATGTTAGAGCTGTTGAATTTTAGCATTAGCACGAATACTTTAAATTTTACATACTATCAGATAACAAATGACAAGTGCAGTAAAAACATCAAAACACTGAACACAAGAGTTTTTCACTAGGGAAACCTTTAAAAGAAAAAAACCCCAAAAGAATTAGTAATTCATCTCTTCAATGAGATGACTGAGTTTTCAAAAATTCACAAACCCTAATGGGTTTGTACCATAGATAAAAATCCACAAAATGAATTTTACATGGAAATCAAGATTAGCACTTTCTTCCCTAATTCTCTTTGCTTCCCAGAATTTGTTGCTGCCTGCCTGGAGCTACCCAAACTGCCTGGAAGAAATAATAGTTTTCTTCCTGGGTTTTCTCTCTACTTCCTGAACCTACTATTTTCCTGCTTGGGCCTGCTTTCTGCCTGCCCGAGCCCTTCCTGGATCTTCTCTTTCCTTCTTGTGTCCAGCTGGGATCCTTCTTCTGCTGCCCGAACCTCATCAGGATCCTTTGCTACTACCTGGAGGTCTGTCAGGCTGCCTTTGGTGCTGTCCGATCCCCATTGGGCCTCTTTGCTACTGCTTGGAGCTGTGGCAGAGCTCTGCTAGCTTTCCTGAGGCATGCAGTCGCCTTTTGTGGGTGCCCAAAGGCACTAGAAGGTTGCCCGGAGCATATTAGGGCCTGATGTGGGTACCAGAAGGCTACCTTGATCCTGTTGTAGATACTTGTAAGGGATATGAGGGTAGATAGAGGGGTAGGAGGGGATTCCTGTCAGTTCTGAGGGCTTCTCGAGAGGTGAGGGAGCTTCTTGTGAGATCTGCAGATATTCTCGTGAAAAAGAAGAGAGCTAGGGTGAAACCCTAGCACGTGTAGAAGTGAAAAATGTTGTTGTTGTTCTTCCTTGAACAAGTGTTGATTCCCTAGCTAGAATCCCCCATGCTAGGGCACAACCAATAAATCTCCTTCTCCTCAATAACAAGTGAATACTTTTGTTGGAGCAGTTATAAGATCATGAGCAAGTGTATGTAAAAATGAAATGGAATGATCTTCTTTTATAGCATTTGAATCACCTGTAAGTGGAAAAAAACTTAAAAGAACAAAATAATATTATTTTATTATTTTATTACTTTGACTTTCACCTTTAGTGGTACTAAAGGTCTTTTTGCACTTTCACTTTGACTCCTTAGTGGTACTAAGGGTCCTTATGTATTTTAGAATTTTACTTTAGCCTTCTTTAAGTGCCCTATGGTGAAAACAAGTGATCAAGGTGGTCCTTCACCCCCACTCAAACTACATCATCATAAACAGAGAGAATTACTAATGATTTTATCTCACACTCTGTGTGACACCAAGATTGGATACTAAGGTGTCTTAACCAAGGGTAGATAATCCTTGTATAAGATCACAAATCCCATTGATCGAGGGTCAGAATGTCACATATGCCCAGACCCGGTCTAGGGATTATAGTGTTATCCTGGTAACAGACCATGTTCCTCAGCCATAGGCTACATAATTTGACACAAGGTCAAATACTTGGTAATCGACCAAGTGCCTCCATTCTCTAGGGGTATGTCCCTCAACTCCAGGTTGAGTCCATAGTCCCAGACTAGGTTAAATTCTTGGTAACTAATTAGGTGCCTCCATTTAAAGAATGACCACTTAGCTCTAGGCTGAGTCCCCCAATGATAGAATAGTTCCACACCCTGGTCCTGGACCAGATGTCTCCATTCAACATAATGGTCACTCCACTCAAGGTTGAGTCCCCTAGTGTTGGAATGGTTCCATATCCTAGTCTTGGACCGGATATTTCCATTCAAAAGAATGATCACTTAACTCAAGGTTGAGTCCCCCAGTGCTAGACTGGTTCCACATTCTAGTTCCGGACTAGATGTCTACATTCTCCTAAGATAATGTCTCTTGATGTTGCTTAGGAAAAATCAACACTTGCTCTTAGAGAGAGAGGCATTCTCTGCCATGCCAAGCTTGTCACAAAAGTGCACGACCTTTGTTGTTGATAGAGGCTTGGTTAGGATATCTGTGATTTGTTCATCTGTATGAATATACTACAATTTTAGAGTACCTCTATGTACTATGTCTCTGATGAAATGATACTTCATTTCAATGTGTTTCAATTTGTCATGAAACACCGGGTTCTCTGAAAGCTTTATGCAAATCTGATTATAGAAATGGATGAGCATTGAGTCAAGATTTCCACCAAACAAATAAAATAGAATTTTCCCGAGCCAAACTGATTCCTTGTAGGCTACAATATATTTTTCCTCAGCCATACTCTGAGCTATGGAACCCTGTTTGCTTGGACCAAGAGATCATTGAAGATCCCATACTGAAGCAGTAACTAGAGGTGCTTTTCTGGTCTACTGCACTTACAACTGAATCTGAATCAACATATTTGGCTAACAATACTCCACTACTAGATGTATACCTGAGCCCATAAGTGATAGTACCTCGCAAATATATGAGTATGTGTTTAGTAGCTACGCAGTGTATGTGCTTCAAATTGGACATGAACTGACTCATAGCATTCATTGTGTAACAAATATATGGTCTTGTGTGTACAAGATACATCAAGGATCCAATAAGCTTTTTGTATAGAGTAGAGTTCACACCTTGTGAACTAGTGGCCGATTCTTGAAACTTTGTCAAGTTGGTAACCATGGGTACACTCATGGACTTGCAGTCCTACATCCCAAATCTCTGCAAGATGTCCATTGTATACTTCCCTTGTGTTAGGAAGATCTCTCTTGGCTTTTTCTAGACCTCTAATCCAAGAAAATAATTCTTCAAACTGAGGTCCTTCATTTCAAATTCAGAGGTAAGCTCCCTCTTACAGTGTTCTATCAGTTGTTCCTCACCTCTAAGAAACAAGTCATCCACATATAGAACAAGTATCAATATATGATTATGAAAAAACTTAAAGTACAAGTTGGAGTCAACTATACTTTTGGAAAACCCCAAGCTGTGGAGAAATCCATCCATTCTTGCATACCAAACTCTTAGAGCTTGTTTCAATCCATACAAGGCTTTCTTAAGTTTACACACATGGGTCTTATTCCCATGAGTCATAAAACCTTTAGGTTATTAAATATAAACTTCCTCATAAATCTTGCCGTTGAGGAAGGTTGTCTTTACATCCATATGAAACTTGCAGCAATAGAAATGGTGGTTCTGATGGTAGTATACCTGGAAACATGAGCAAATGTCTCATCATAGTCAATTCCTTCTTTTTGAGTGAATCCACAAGGTACGAATCTAGATTTTACTTCTCCACATTTCCATTAGCAGCATGCATGATTTTGTAAATCCATTTGGATGTCACCACTAACTTTCTTGTTTGTTTGGGAACAACTTCCCATACATCATTCTTCATGATTGAACTATACTCTTCAATCATGGAATCAACCCATACTTGTTGACTTTTTGCTTCTTTTTATGTGGAATATTCTGCACCAATGAGATGGTTCATAAGACCGGAGTACTTTTGTGGTCTTATGCTTTCTCTGATAGTCCCAGGAGAAGCTTCATGCTTCTCAGTTTCTTCTATCGTTTCTCAGTATCAAGCAGGTCTCCTTTTGGAAGGAGGAACTTCAAATAGTTCTTCTGATGGAATTTCAACATCCTTAGGTGCAACTAGAATTTCATCCTCAAATTTCTCTTCCTCCCTCTAAGATTCTGAATGTGGAATCTCAGGAGGAGGTACTTCATCTTCTTTTGAAAGCTCTTGTGTTTGATGAAACACAGCTTCCTCATGGAAGATCACATCTCTACTGATTTCAATGTACCTATGTCTAGGTACATATATGCGGTAAACCTTCAAGTTGTCACTGTAATTGACAAATATACATTTCTTACTGGAGGGCTCTAGCTTATCCCTCTTTTATTTTGGCACATGAATGCAAATCAGAGTGTCGAATATCCTCATGTGTTCAACTAAAGGTTTCTTGCTAGTGAAGAATTCTTCTGGAGTCTTCTCACCCAATATAGCATGAGGGATTCTGTTTTGGATGTACATAGTAGTACACGTAGCTTCAGCCCACAAGGATAAAGGAATATATAGACCAATAAGCATGGCTTTAGCAACTTCACAAATAGTTATGTTCTTCCTTTCTGCAAACCCATTTCGTCGAGGATTGAACGATAATGTTAGCTATTTCTTGATTCTTGCTTCTTGAAAAAAATCATCAAACTCATTAGATTCATACTCAGCTCTGTTATCTGATCTCAAGATACAAATGTGTCTATCTGTCTGATTTTAAATCAGAGCCTTGAACTCTTTGAAACTGTCAAAAGTTTCACTCTTGTACTTGAGGAAGTAAATCCATGAATTCCAAGAATGATCATCCATGAACAAGACATATTATAAAAACCCACTCAAGGAGGGTGGAGATATAGGCCCAAAAATGTCAAAGTGAATCAAATCTAATATGCGTTTAGATCTATTTTTTCTTCTAGAAAATGATTTCTTAGTGTTCTTACCTAGAGCACATCATTTGCAAATTCCATCATGTTTGAGATATATCTCTGGAATACCTATGACCATCGTTTGCAAACCTGGAAGAGCTGTATATTGAAGGTGTCCAAACCTTTGATGCCACAACTCACATGGATCAACTGTATGATGTACCAAAGCATGAGTGGAATCTTTGGAAGCCTTATAGAGACCTCCCTCTTGAACCCTAATATGTACAAATGGGATTAGCTTCTCATTCTTTTCCCATAGTAGGACCTTCTTGTCCATAGGACTCTGTATTCCTTGTCTTCTAAGCTAGCAATTGAGAGAAGGTTATTCTTTAAACCAAGAACATATAAGACATCATCAATATGTAAGACCATACCTGAATCAAGTTGAAGTGAAGTTGAGCCAAATCCTTCAATACTGTCAGTAGAGTCATCTCCAAGTTCCACTTGTGTAGTGAAATTCTTCCTTCTATAACTAGTGAGAGTTCCACAGTTACCTATCATATTCCTAGAGGAACAACTATCTACTAACCAAGAGTTAGCATTGTCTGTGATGGATCCAGAGAGAGCAAAGTTCAGATAGTACTCTCTTCTAGGTTCATCTTCTTTGGTAGCCCTAGTGTTCTTCTTCTTCTTAGGTTCCTTTTGTTGTTCTTCTTCTACAACAGAAGCTTGGAATATTGTTTTGAATTTCCTCTTAGGATGCATGCAATACCTAGCAAAGTTCTCAAACTTGTGGTAATTATAGCATTATAATTTTGAACCATCAAATTGTTTACCTAGAGGTTTCTTTCCCTTCTTTTGTTGAGGGGTGGGGGGGGAGGGGGGGAGGCTTCTTGAACTTCTTTGTCTTTGATGTAAGTGCAAGGTTCCCTTCCTTAGTTCCCTTTCCTAAATTCCTTCCCTCTTCTTACAAGAAATCATGCCAAAGTCTTTCAAAGTTTGGTTGATTCTCACGTCTATTGACAGATTCTAGGAATGTTTCCCAAGAATTTGGGAGACCATCAACTACAGTTTGCACAAGATCATCGTCATCTACAACAATACCAATAACAGTAAGTTGATCTCTTACCTGTGCAATATTTGTGAAGAAGGGACCAACCCCTTCATCCTTGTTCGTCTTCAATGTTCAAAGCCTTTTCTTCAAGAATATCTTTTGACTGGGAGCATTATTTTCATACAAGTTTGTCAAGGTGTCAAAGCATTATTTGGCAGTATTCAATGATGTGATGTTGGGCATCAAAGTTTCTTTGACAAAATCATAGATGATCCTTCTAGATTTAGTTTGCTTCTTCTTGTATGCAACTTTTCCAGCATTAGATGTTGGCTCTTCAATGGTGTTGAACACTATGTCATCAAGGTCATTTCCTCTAGAATAGTTGTAATCCTAGCTTTCTAGGAATTGTAGTTGGTTGAGCCTTAAAGGTTCTCTTCTAGTTTGAAAATGTTGGTAGCCATTTCTTCCATTAAAGATTCTCTTCCAGTCTGAAAGTGTTGGTAGCCATTTCTGCCACTTAGTAAAATGTTAATTTTGCAAAATATCCCAAGGTATAGGAAGAATTCAAGAATTCACAAACCCTAATGGGTTTGTACCATAGATAAAAATCCACAAAATGAATTTTACATGGAAATCAAGATTAGGGCTTTCTTCCCTAATTCTATTTGTTGCCTAGAATTTGTTGCAGTCTGCCTAGAGCCTCCCAAACATCCCAGAAGAAATAATAGCTTCTTGCCTGGGTTTTCTCTCTCCTTCTGTTGGGTAAAATATGCACCATCTAATTCAACACTTGATTGTCAACCCGAGAAGGGAGCTTGTGAGATGCAAACACTATATGTGCAGGATTAAAGCTTATTCTAATCTAAGCTAACTAGATATGCAAATGCACTAATCATGTAACTACATGATGTTAAACTACATGCATGACTATCATGAGTCGTAGGAATCCAATCTATTGTTATGAAAGCAGGGAAACTATTTAATAACTGGAATTTAAATCTAATCTACTATAATACTAATCTATTTTATGGAAGGGAATTGCAGATACTAATCTATAAAGTGGTCGCTTGGTCCGAAAGTGATTTAACTAATGAAAGAAAAACTAACTACTTGCAGCAAGTTATCTGATCTATGTTATAAATTGGATACTATTCCATGTATGCATGAGTAAATGCCTATCTAAGAATGCAAGTGCAACTGATTTATGGAAAGCAATGAACTATTTAATTTCAAATTCGTAGAAAGCATAGAAAGTAACTGCGGATTCATAGAAAGCAAAGCAAATATTATTCTAAAGACCAATCGTAAATAAATGCGTTGCAAAACAGTAAACTAATCAAAGCAAACTAAACTTTGGGTTCAAGCAAACCTAAGTAAACATATGCATATTCAAATGGCTGGAAATAAATTAAATTCTAGAAGCAAGTAGGAAACTTAATAAATTTTATTCTATTTCTAAAACAAATCCTATCAATGAACATCTTCATTAACTATGTAAATGAGAAAAATAGATCCTATGCTTGAACTAAGATGGATGATCAAATCATGAAAACTAATGCACTTTCAAAAATGAAATTACCAAGTTTTAATCCCAAAATCAACCTTAACAAAAATGGAGTGAACTAATCAAAGAATGAAATGGACGAGTTTTAAAACAACAAGAAGTTAAGAAATCAGACATAAAGTATTAGCTACAGATCAAGGTACAATTAGAAAGAAAATCTAAGGCAAAGATAAGCAAATGATAAAAAATGAATATGAAGCTTAAGTAAAACATTATGCCATTCAAAACAAGATTCTAACTACATATACGAATGTTGGTTAATTATAGGAAATAGGACAATTCGAAAACCTGAGAAATTAGACTCTAATTAAGCATAGAAACAAAACAGAAAATATTAAAGGATGAACGAAAGTTTGGATGATAGTTTGAAAAACAGGGCTGAATGACAGTTTGGACAAACATTCTGAATGACAAAAAACGATATAAACTAAGGAAACAAGCAGACTAAATGATCTTGATGCCAGTTGGTTGATGCATATGACCCTATAGTGCAAGAAAAATAGTAAATAAACTGTTAAAAAGCTAAAATAACAAAAATCTATCTATACTAATAATGAGTCTAAGGAAAGAAACAATTTCTATTGCATAATAAAACATAGCTGAAAGGTAAACTAATTTAATCTACAACTACAGGAAAATTAACAGAACTGAATTTGATTATAAACTAAGCTTGAAATACTGGAATAATTAGAATTCTATCTAATTGCAAATGAAGAACTAAAAGACAAGCTGAAAGGAGGTATGTATGGCCGGTCATTTAAATTTTGGAAATGTAAATTACATATAAACAACAAAAAAACAAATTATAGAAAATAAAATAACATCTACAGGAAACCAAGTTAAATACATGTACTGGAAAATAAACTATTTACTTGCAGAAAAGAAATACAAAAGATACACAAAAGAACCTCTGGTTGTTGAGGGGCCCTCCTAGCAATCAGAGATGTGAATCTAAGTCAATCAGTCACCTAGGAAAGAGAAAAACATATATCCAAGGCTGAAACAGAGATTTTTTATTAAAACTAGAACAAAGCTTTACAAAGAGTTTTTCATCCCCTCCTCTTCAAAACCAAAGAGGTATTTATAAGATGATTACAATGGAGATCAGGTCGACCAACTCTTGCTAAAAATAGAGGTTCATTACTGCTGTAACAACTACCCATGAATTCAGAAAATGGCCAACCACAATTTCTAGAAAATTTGGTTTCAAAGAATCACGATTTTCTTCCAAATGACTATGAATTTGGCAAAAATTCCTCGTTATGACCGAAATGGGCCTATTCGGCACAAACCCCATGTGCTAGAATTTTCAATTTTGCTTCTGTTTGCCTGAAAATCAAGCCCAAAAATCAACTGTCTATTAAAAACACGTGGTCTGCAAGGGCGTTTGGATGAACGTCTGGATGACCTGTAACCAAGATTTGTTCATAAATCTGGATTCTTAGTGGATTTTCTGCTACTTTGTTGGTCAAATTGATGGTTGGGTTCTAGATTGTTGAACTGTGGCTGAGTTCCATTGATTGGGTGTGCCATTCTCTCATGCATTGAATTCACGATGCATGAGTCCATTTCCTGTGCGTGAGTTAACTCACAGGCTGCATAAAACATTTACCATATATTAATCCATAGAAAAATAAAAAAGGATCATATGTTTAAAATAATCTGAAGTGGCTTGTTTTATGGTCAACGCATGCATAATATATATGGCTTAATACCATATTCAAAGTTTTAAAGAGAACATGACTATGTTTCCAATCCACTTGTATTTTAGAGATTTTCATTATTATTTTATTTTTTATTTCCTTAAAAAAAATTAAAATGTGAGTGGAACAATAATGATATATATATATATATATATATATATATATATATATNTTATTTTATTTTTAACATTTAAAATATTCTCAATTTCATCATAGAGTCATGGTTTTGATTTGTTCATGCAAGATCAACAAGACTAGCAAGAAATGGAAGTTAACGGGTAAGCCAAACCAGTAAACTAACATGCAATCAAATCTAATTCAAAATTTAGGACCGAAAGAAGGGGATGAATGGAGTGCAGAACGCCTATTATTTGCAAAATACTACATTTAATACATAAAAATAACACATTTGTCTTATTTTACATTTATGAGATTCTAATTAATAAAACATAGTAAAAGACAACCTTATTGAACATAAATGTATTAAATTACAGTAAATGGGTCGGAAATTAATGTAAATAAGACCACTATAAAAGACAATTTCGAGGCCCAACACCTTCATGAACCTGTTATTTTATTGTATAAAAGAAATAGTAGCTTCCTTCCTTGGTTTTCTTTGTCTTTCCGAAACCTGCTATTTTCCTTCTTGGACCTGTTTTTTTCCTGCCTAAGCCCTACTTGGGTCTTCTCTCTTCTTCCCGTGACCTGTTGGGCTCCTTCTACTGCTGCCCAAACCTTGTCGGGATCCTCTGTTGCTTCCCAAAGGTTTGTTAGGCTACCTTTGTTGCTTCCTGGAGGTGCGACAGAGCTCTGTCAACCTGCCCGAGACTACCCAAGGTGTACAATGGCCTACTGTGGGTGACCAGAGGCACTAGCAAGCTTCCCGAAGCCTGTTAGGGCCTGCTATGGGTACTAGCAGGCTGCCCCGAGCCTACTATAGATGCCCATGAGGGATAGGATGGAAGTTAGAGGGGTAGGAGGGGGTACCCATGAATTCCGAGGGTTTCTCGAGAGGTGAGAGAACTTCTCATGAGGTCTACAGATCTTCCCATGAAAAATAAGAGAGTTAGGGTGAAACCCTAGCATGTGTAGAAATGAAAAATGTTATTGATGTAATTCCTTGTCGGTGAAACCCTATGTTAGGGTTTGTTGAACAAGTTTTGATCCCCTACCTAGAATCCTCCATGCTAGGGCACAACCAAGAAATCTCCTTCTCCTCAATAACTAGTGAATACTTCTTTCTGTTGGAGCAGTTATAAGATCATGAGAAAGTGTATGTAAAAATGAAAAGGAATGATATTCTTTTACAGCCTTTGAATCACCTGTAAGTGGACCAAAACTTAAAAGAACAAAATAATATTATTTTATTCTTTTATTACTTTGACTTTCACCTTTGGTGGTACTAAAGGTATTTTCTCACTTTCACTTTGAATCCTTAGTGGTATGAATGGTCCTTATGTATTTTAGACTTTTACTTTCACCTACTTCAAGTGCCCTATGGTCAGAACAAGTGATCAAGGTGGTCCTTCATCCCCGCTCAAAGTACATCATCCTAAATAAAGAGAATTACTAATGTTTTTATCTCACACTCTTTGTGACACCAAGATCAGATACTGAGGTGTCTTAACCAAGGGTAGCTAAGCCTTGGAGAAGATCACAAATCCCACTGATTAAGACTCAGAGTGTCACACATGCCCAGAACCAGTCTAGGGCTTATAGTGTTATCTTGGTAACAGACCAGGTGCCTCAACCATAGGCTACATAGTTTGACACAAGGTCAAATACTTGGTAACAGACCAGGCATTTAGATTCTCCTGAAGAATGGCCCTCAGCCCTGGGCTGAGCCCTTAGTCTCAGACTAGGTTAAATTCCTGGTAATGAACCAGGTGCCTTCATTCAAAGAATGGCCACTCGGGTCTAGGCTGAGTCCCCTAGTGATAAACTGGTTCCACATCCTGGTACTGGACCAGATGTCTCCATTCAACAGGATAGTCACTCAACTCAGGGTTGAGTCCCCCAGTAATGGAATGGTTCCATATCCTAGTCCTGGACCAGATATCTCCATTCAACATAATGGTCACTCAACTCAAGGTCAATTCCCCCAGTGTTGGACTGGTTCCACATCCTAGTCCTGGACCAAATGTCTCCATTTTCCAAAGAGAATGGCTCTCGATGCTGTTCAGGAAAAATCAACAAGAGCATACATCTAGAGTCAGAGAGGCCCAGGCCCCAGGGTCTTATTACCCCTAAAAATTATTGACCATTTTTTAGGCATTCTCATCAGCATAGTTGTTATCAGGAATTGGATGTTTGATGAACACTAAAAGGAATTTTAATCCAACAGTTCAGGCCTTGTTTTCATAATGACTTTTCATTGTTTGTGGTTTGATATGAGAAGATGGGATTCAGTTACCTATCTCTTGATCCTCTTGGATGGAATGTGATACTTATGAAAGAAATGGTTCAAAACCTATTATAATAGATAGCTATGATTTCATCTAATGTATTGTGGTCCAAGTTCAAGTGGGTGATGTTATTGTTAAGATAACTGGGTATATCCTGCAGCAAAGTCCTTTTCCAAATTCTTGGAGGAAAAAGGATAAATTTTGTATGTAAAGGGGACAATTCAAAGAGGTTACAAACATGTATTTTGAGAAGGATCAAGTTTACCCTTCCTTAGGAAATTTGGATGCCATCCTGACCTGATTGTAAATCACTACACCATATATGAACAAGTCAAAACATGTCATATGAATGTTCTTCTTATATACTCTAAGAAATTGCCTTTAAAAGGAGCATTGGTTGTCAGAGCATTCATAGTAAATAGATTGACAACTTAAGCTTTGGAATTTGTTCTAAATCCTAATAGATCTATACTAGGGTTACAAATATTGCCAATATATCACCAACATCGCGATACGTTCTTAGTGGCGATATTTTTGGCAAAAATCAGGCAACATATCGATGATTTTTCCTAAGTAAAAATTGTTATTTTTTCAGTGAAAATCGTGATTCGATAGGGTAATAATGTGTGTTCATCGAGGGTTTAAAAAACAAATTTTGGGGCATTTTTAACCTTTTTCCAATCCACATGCGTGTAGTGTTCAGAATCTGGAGGTCTGCGTTCGTCGGTATAGTGTTCAAGAGACCTGAGAAGTAGATCTGCATAGTGGAGGAAGGACAAGGAGATCTCAACTGCGTGGAGGAAGGAGAAGGAGATCTCAGGTGTTTACCGATCAAGGTGTGTTACTAAATTTTTTAATTTACAGTTTAAAATTTTAATTTACGGTGGATTCTGGACTGTGGCTCGTGGGTAAACGCTGACGGACTGTTGTTTAGGCTCTTAGGGTAAGGCTTAAGCCTGTAGGCTGGTCGTTGTTAGTCTACACTGTATACTATATAGTATATAGTATATACTGTATAATATATATACTATATATTATATATTATATATAATATATAATATATAATATATAATTATAATATTTAATAATATACATTAAAACATTTACGGTTTAAATTTAAAATGTAGATTTGTCATTTCTTTTAAATTTTAAAATTTTAAAATTAATATATTACATCAAGCCTTCAAGGATTAAAATTTAATAATTTAAAATTTTAATTAATAAATTATATTCGTAAAAAGTTAAATATAAAATTTAAATCAATTAAGTTTAACTTTAGAAATGTAGAATTGTAAATTAATTTTTTGTATGTCTGATTTGCAATTATTTGCAATGAAATCCGCTATTCTTTTATGTTACAGGTTTTGAAATTTCAAGCTAGTTTCCATATTGCAAACCTACAAACATGAACTTTGCATCCATTCTAGGAGTATGCAAGTCATATTGATCCACATAATCAGCAAAAGCTTAGATGCAATATGTGTGGGAAGGAGATGATGGGGGGGGGGGGTAAGTAGGCTCAAATACCACCTCGCACAACTTGCAGCGCATGAGGTGGATATTTGTAAAAAGTCCACCCCTGAAATAGTTCATAGGGCCAAACTTGCAATTGAAGGTATTGGCAAGAGGAAAGATGAAAGTGAAGCTTTGAGAAAGGAACTTGGAATGAGAGCAGCATTAGGATCCGAGATAGTCGGACACACTTTAGGGAGAGTGGTGAGTGAGACCTTATCCTCATATTCCACCATGCCTTCAACAAAACATTATATTTCTCACTTTTTGTTGAGATATGGTCTTGGTGGACAACCAGGTATAAAGTCAATGTACAAGATAAAAGAGAAAAATGAAGCAGATAAAAGTGTGGGTCAATGAATTTTGTGGAGTGATATTGCATTCCACTTTGCGAGGAACCCATTCTATGTGCCTATGTTCGAATTTGTTTCTATTGTTGGTTTGGGGTATAATCCCCCCACTTATGAGAAGTTGAGAGGGCCCACCCTTGATGATGAAAAGGTCAATTGCACTTCTAGGTTGGAGAAGCTTCGACGTTCATGGGAGGCCACAGGATGCACCGTGATGTCAGATGGTTGGAAACCTACCCTCAACTTCTTGGTTCATTGTCCTTGCAAGGGAATAATGCTTATAAAATCCATGGATGCATCTGCACAGGTCAAAGATGCAACATTACTATGTCAGTTGTTGGATGAGCTCATCCAAGAGGTAGGTCCACAGCATGTTTTCCAAGTAGTAATGGACAATGCTGCATATTATGTGGTAGCTTGTGGGATGCTTATGGACATGCATCCTACTTTGTTTTGGACACAAGGGATGATTTTAAGAACCCCCCTAGATTTATATGTATAAAAAATGGGTGAATCTCTCCGATATATAGAAATTTTGAAGACGATTTTATCAATAATATACTATGTATATATAACAATTTTGGAAATTCTTTATTTTTATTTTATAATGTTGTAAAATCCTAGAAAATCTTTCATTTTATTATATAATGTTGTAAAATATTGGCAATTATTTTACTAAGTTATAAGATATTGTAAAATCTTTGTGAATATTTCACTTCATTATAAAAAAATTGTAAAAACTAGTGAATCTTTCACTGATTTATAAAATATTGTAAAAATAGAGGAACAACAACATTAGTCAAATAAGTTAATAACATGAATCACATCATCAGAAATAGGACATGTAGACTCGCGAGTCACAACTGTGAGGTGTCAGTGAAACACAACTGCACTGACTAGATTCATGGAAAGTGGGGACTCCACTTGTTATCTCGCCCCTTAATGGTCCAACGGACATGTGGGGACCTAAATATTGACAAACCGATAAACTCATAAATTAGATAGTATGCTCGATCTTTTCCTGCACTAACCAAGGAGGTAATTATTGTGTTCAAATCACACAATTCACTTCAATGTGAGACACATTTCATATCATGAAAAGTTTTATATTGAAAGAAAAAGTCTAACTTTATAGAGAACTCAAGTCTTTCTATTATCACTTTTCTATGCAATGTACCTGACATTTACCTCAAAGTGAAATTGACATTGGTAAATGAAGCTAATCTTGAAACCCAAAGAGAATAGGTAATGCATCATATTGGATAAACAAATCAAGATCAAAATAATTTACAAGAAAATAAAGCCAAATCAAGATCAATATATTTTACAAGCAAGGAAAGGCTAGATTATGGCATGCCTATGGTGGTAAGAAGATCACAAGTAAAGAAAGTCACCGAAAGGGAATATTTTAAATGCAATGAAAGACATTATCAGTTTAAGTTCAAATCAAAAAGCTCAAAATACAACAATTTTGTTTGAAAAAAAGATGGAGGTCTCTACATATGAGAAGAATATTGATATACCATATATGATCCACATTATTCTTTTGGAAAGCAAGCATGACATACATCATGACACAAAATCCCAACATTCATGACATATACATATGTAGACTTTGTTCTATGTAACATAAAGGATCTATTATCTCTAGGGTTGTTTCACCTGTTTATTTTTTAAATTTTTTATTATGAATTGTTTTTATTGTTTTCATTTTTCTTTTTTTTATACTTTAAGGTTGATTGATCGCCATTAGGGTTTCCTTTGTTACCTAAAATCATCAAAATTTTCATTCATTAACTATGATCCCATGTATGTGCAAATGAGTATATGTTATATGGTGAATTCTTACAGCTGGCAGCATATCCTGAACTGGAAGCATTTTAATTTCTGATGACAGAATGTCCAAATGGTATTTTATTGAAAATTTTATTATTTATTTCATAGAATATAAAATGATAATAAGCTTTTATCATATTCATAATTATAGGGCATTCGGTATGGACATGTTTTAAACGCACCCCTGTCCAGGAAATGATGAGTTGTATGGTAGCATTTATGGAAGAGTACATGTGTTGTCATTTCAAAGTTTGAACAGTTCATGTAATGAGTACTAGCATTGATCATGGCAAAATCAAATTAATGCACATTTTTCCCAAAAAATTTGCTCATTATTTTGCTGAAGAAGGGTATTCGCAAGACTGTTGGTTTACTGTCTATCTCCATTTGATGATGAGCAGCATTATGTAAGGTTCAGGAAATTAGGGTTTGTTTTCGAACTCTAGGGCTTTTGGTTTCAGAGTTTGGAATACAGTGCACATATGCTTCCTTGCATTTTAGAGCACATAGTTACAGCACTGTTTTTCTTGACCACATAGCTGCAGTATAAAATTCCCTGTTCAGGACAATATAGCGGGAAGGCTTTGGTGTTTTGAATGATTGACAGAGGTATAAAGGGTAAGAGCTACGATGAGTCTTAGTGTAAATTTTGTTGGCATCTTCACTCTATTTGGCTTATAGATTAATATAGCTACTAGTAGCACAAGCATAGATATTGTTAATAGACTGGATGCTAGCATGAACTAAAGATTTACCACAGAGTTAGCTGCAGCAGAATGTATATGTTTTTATCTGCGATTTAAATCCTTATTGGTCCACACAGCAGATTTGAAATCCATTTAGGGTTTCAAATGTCAAAGACAACCGACGAGGAAGAAGCAGAGGTTATAATCAAAAGAAAACCTGGTGGTTTCATCTGCAGGTTAGAACCTAGTAATACAGATTGGATAAAACAATTTCCTAGGTCTGCCAAGCTTATGCAGAAGTCTGGATGGTTCAATTTTTGTGAAAAACTACAGGGTTACCATTCACAATTAACCATAGCTTTTATTGAAAATTACAGCGATGAAAGGGTTCAATTGCAAAGCTTAACTGTTAGAGTCAATGAGGACTCTGTCGCTGAGGCCATAGGTGTTCCTGCAGAAGGTGAAAAATGGTTTAAACAGCAAAACTTTAAAGAAGACTTCAGTGAATTCTTGATCCCTGGAAGTGAAAAACTTGACTGGAAAAATGGAGTTCACGTTAGCAAAATGAAGCCAGGATGGAGGGTGCCTTTGGAGGTGATTCAGAACTACATCACTTGTGATGGAAGATATGACAGGGTATTGAAGTACCATTTGAAACTGTTAATGCATATTCATGGTAGTATACAGGTAAATCTTCCATTTTACCTGCTAAAAAGCCTCCAAAAAATGATTTCTAGAGTTCAAAACCATCTAGAGCATATAGCTCGCTCTGTTTATCACCAAGGGTTGATTAAATTGTTAATTCTAGCTCAGCTGCAAAAAGAAGAAAGAACATGGGATTCCTTGTTAGCAGAGTTAGGGTTTAGGGATAACCCTAAGGAGAAAGGTAAAAAGATGTTGGATGATGCTAATCAGCAGGCAACAAGCCCTAAAAGGATAGTTCAGGAGGTTGAGAATGAAGAAAAGAATGTTGCTGATAAACATATCCAAGAAAGCTTAAGCCCTGAAATAGCCTGCATAGATGAAAACCCAGAGAAGCTCAGTAATATGATGAAAAGCATAACTTCAAAAAATAAGATTTGTAAACAGTTATGCAAAGTAGAGAAGCCAAGAACCAGACTAAGGAAAAAGATGCAAATTGAGGAAAGAACAATACAGAAAGAAAGCATGGATGTTGTAATAATAGAAGATGCTGGTAGCGAGGGAACAATACACACAGTAGAGGATAGGTACTGTGAATATATGGAAAATTTTATTGATATGCAAGGTGTAGCAGGCTCTATACCAGCAGTGTTTTGCACAGACAAGCAAGACAATCTTGATGAAGGTTCAGTATCAAGAATTTTTCCTGAAAAAGGAGGTTGCATGAGAGAATAGGATTTGGATATGCCCCCAGAGTTAAATCAATGCAAGAGGTCTCTGCAAACCTATAAAGAGCAAACAAGATACTTACAAGACATAAATGAAAAAATAATGGTGGCTAACAAAAGACTCTGTGAGGACATGAAAGACAAAGAAGCAGAGTACCAAAAGATGCTGGTAATTGCCAAGGACATTCTCAAGGAGAAGCGAGCCATTCAAAGACAGTTGGAGCAGGTCAAAGCCCAGTACAAGGAAAATAATAAATATGTTGAATTTGCTAGACTTCAAAAGCGTTCACAGGTTCTTAGTGACCTAGCTACATTAGCAGAGGCTTCTAGAAGCCTTTAGGTGTTAAATTGTTATTTCATTTTGAACTTATGTTGTTCCTTTTTGACACATGTATGACACTTGTAGTTCAATACTTTTTAAGAGATTAACTTCCCAATTTTGGAGGAGGTTTGATCCTTGAATATAGGATCTATTGTTAGTTTGTGGATAGAATATTTTTGTATAAAAGGAGGGTCTCGACTAGGAGATAGGGGTTGGCTAGTTTTGGAGTTATGCAAGCTAAATTGTAAGCACCGTCTGTGTAGCATAAGCACTCTGCAGCTTCAATAACATGTTCTATTTTTGAATGAAACATGATGATGATTTGCCTATGTATTTTATGAGTTGTTTTTCTAGTAATTTTATTATGCACATGGTCCATTAAATCCCATTGCACTAATTCTTGCTGTGAAAAACAATTATCTTTATATTCAATAGAAACAAAGGCAGTTTCACTTCTTGATTTTATGATCATAGTGACCTTGATATTGAATTTTGTTTTTTATTTTGTGTTACACAGTTCCTGTTGATCCTTTTGTAGCTCTGTTCACCTACCAACCTACCTCTTTGATAACTCTGTGATGCTTTTATAATGTTCATAATATACTAGCATGTGCAGTGATAATTGTGAGATTTGTACAGACAGCCTTGATTTCATATCAGTTTAGTTTTTTCAGTGATTGTTTGATTTTACTTACAGCTTTAATTTCATACCAGCCCAGTCCATTAATAACTGTGTGATTTCATACCAGCTTAGTCCATTGATAACTGGGTGATTTTACCAACAGCTTTGCTTGTATATCAGTTTGAGAACAAGATTTCCTTAAGCTTGAACCCCTATAGTCTAGGTTCAACTTTAGGGATAACAAGATCATTTCCTTAGATGATGACAAATGTCTCCTATGGTGTGTAGTGAATAGTTATATGATGCCCCATTTTTAACACAATTTCTATTTCTTATTCACCAACTTGAAATAACAAGCAGTGAAATCACATCAACGAAGAAATGAATAATATATCAATGAATTCTAAGCCCAAGTTGTACAACTTGCAAATGATCCTTTGTATATTTAGACAAAATGCCTAGATTTTGAAATCTCCACTAAATGAATCTATGTATTTAGCATAACCTATCCTTTTTAATAAGGAAACTGAGATGCTCTATCTTCATCAAAACACATTAGATAGAACACTTATCCTTCATATTTTAATTGTTGTACAAATTTAAGCTATATATTTTATTTGTTATACAAAGCTAACAATGTATAGAAATTAGAGTAACAATGTCAAGCATAATATCAAAGGCTAATACTGCTGATATCTAACTTCAGTTTTCCAAGATACAATGATTATAGATGAAAGCATAAGACATGTAATCGAGGAAAAAAAATATTTAAAATGGTTTGTTCACATGCCAAGAAACTCTTCATGTGCAACCTAACAAATTTTGAAGTAATGGTGAAAGTGGGAAGATATCTAAAATGTTGATTTTTCACTAAGAAAAATGAATCCAAGCCTTTCTATATGTTCTACCCATTCACATACCATGAACAAATAATGAAGAAATTAGCATGTCATATTGATTTCAATCATAAGGTGTTAAGGGTCTATCTTTGTCCTCTCAAGGATTAAATGACATGACTGTTTACATTTAATGACCAGTATTGACAACATATCTTCCTCACAGAATTGGACCCTTCTGCAGTTCATTGATAAACATCATTTAATGGGACTAATAATTTTCCCCAATTCTAGGTCAGAAATAATATTGATTCTTTCTTGGTATCATTTGGACTTAATTGTTCCAAAATGTCCCTTAACCATATGGCCCTCTTTCTGGTTCAAGATCATTCCCTTGAAAACGATTTTTTTGGATCATTCTCTGTTTTTCTGATAACTGGGAGATTTTCTCCAACATTAAGAAAACTCATCTCAATTCAAGTAATACTTGTAAGTTGTGTCCCTAAACTTTTGTGATGGATTAGTGCACTGCTATGATTCCTGTCATTAATGATTTTACCTAGAAAAAAGATGCATTTATGCAACAATATCCAACTTCCAAATGTCTATGCATGTTTAGATAGATACGTGATGGATTTGACTGAATTGATAAAGAATATTGTTTGAGTGATGAGGGATATTTAGACTGATGATTGACCTCATCATTGGAGAGGAACTAACTGTAATTAAATATCAAAAAACCAAAATCCATCTTTCTTAACTTCTTGATGGTGTATAGTATATACAAATCTATTAAAATCCAACTTCCCTATACTTCCGATTTATTTCTAAGTAACAATTGTACTGGGTATTCTAACATAATAAATATTAAAAATAATAAAGTAAAAGTTACCATGTTGTGATCACATATAGTTATTTCCTTCTATTCCTATTTCAATTTATCATCTAGCTGTTTTTTAGCATTGGTTCCAGTTGAGTTAGATTTGAGGTGCCTTTCCCGATTTATTGCTTAATGCAAAAACCAACTTTTATGCAGTCATTTTCCTTCATCAATGGCCTCAATTCATTACTGCAATCTCTTCTTTGGTTGCTACTACTTATCAATGTTGATGTAACCCATCTCAAGAATTGTAAAATCTATACACTGGCAACATCATAAGCCGAGGGCTGAATCTTGTGTCTGGTGTTGAGGAATAGATATGCATTATCTAGGTTTGTGTAAGAGATATGAAAAATATATATTTTCACTTAGATTTTTTTATTTGATAGAATGCCATAGCATTAACGTTTTGGGAATTCTATGGAGAATTTGGCCCTTGCACTGTCAAGGTTCCATATGCAATTTTGAAGTTGTGCTTGTTTAGTGAATATATAGAAATTTTGATATATGTTAGTAAATTTTTGATTCAACTAGAAAAGCAACATTTAAGTTATAGCCTAGAAGCACTACATGAACTGAAAAATGGTAGCAGTATCATGTCCAAATGGGTAAGCCATATACATGGTGCAATGGGGTTTCTATTGACTACTGAATGGCCACACAATTGTGATCTCTTAATGGCCTACCATAATATCCATGCAGAAATAAAGGTATTTTTTAATTAACTAAACACAAACAACTTTAACACAAGACAAAGCAAATCATTACTTTTCCCTTCTTTGTCCATCCAGTCAAAATTGGACCAAGCATAGGAGCAAAAGCATGTTGCCAGTGTGACCACTCCTCCAGATCTGATAGCATAGGTGCTTTTAGAAAGCAATTCAAAGCATTTGCACTAGTCACGTGACCAAATTCTCCAGCTATTTGTAAAGGCTCAAATGCCCACTTTTCGGTAATAACTGAACTTAGACTTGATTGATCACTTATGTTGCTCCTTTCCAGTAATACGGCTGAATACCTTGGCTTCTTTTGTTCATATATTTTTTTATTTCCTTATATAATTCATGATTTCCTAAAAAGAATAACTATATGATAGCTCAAATATGATTGGAGGAAACGGCTTATGCAAAATCACATTGACTTCTTCTCTAGTGAGCATTGCATTATCGCCAAGTTTCCATGTAGCTTGTGATAAAAGTTCTAACAATTAGTTCTTTGCAATAGAAGCTATTAATGGTAAGTTTTCTTGTTTATACAAAACCAATGTTTTAATTATTTTGTCAAGAAACTGAAAAATGTGACTTCTAAGAAAATCTAGGAAGTCTCCAAAACCTAAAAATGTAAAATCCTTAATTGAAAATTGCTTCATAAGCCATTTTTCACAGTCGCAAATCCTTCTAAGTGCCATAGCCCAATTCCTTCATTGCTAATTCTCCAGCCTCGATGTTCTCAATAGAATCATGTTTGAAATAATTTCAACATGTTAAAGAAATCCATCAAAGCTTAAACCATTTTCAGAGACTGAAGCACCACTTAACAATCACATCATGCCAAGATCAGGAAAAATATGTTAAATATTCATTTCCCTTTCATGGACGAAGAGAATTGTACCCATCATCAAGCTACGTGGTAAATATATCAGCTACAAAATTTACATTCACTGAGGTGACCCTTAGAATGCTCCTAGGTGCTGGCCTTAATCAATAGGTCTGGGTGCATGGTGTTGAAGTTCAAATCCTGCAAACAAAATCAATTGAAGGTAAACAACTGCATGGTTGCAAATTCTGCAAATAGATATCCTAAGGTTGACTAAATCCAGGGCTGTTGTGTAGCTGTAAGATGGGTTCCATAACACATTTATATTTGGAAATTTAGAGGCTCTATACAATGTTGCCTATAGTTAATTCTCCATATATTGTCAACAACCAACCAAGAACAATCCCTTTATTATTTCTACTTCAGCTGCAACAGATTGAAATCAAGGGCATTGTATTGAATAGTTAGTGAACAGTCTCAAATATATGGACACTGCATCGGAAAATTCGTCCAAAATGTGTTTTGAATTGATTGAATGCATCATCATCTCAACTAGAAACGCTCAGAAAAAGTCTCTAGAACTTTCCAACTACCACCCTATTGCTTCTACAAGATGTCATTGGTGGTGCGATGTGCTTGACAGGACTCGTGAATGTTTTACTGGTTGCATCAAGTCTGATGTTGCAAGTTTCAAGCCTAAAACACGGGGAAGAAAACTTTCTTAAATTTAGTGACTAGTATTCTGTTGGTTTCTATTAGTAACATCATCCCAAACATAACCCTCACTCTTTTCTCTTTTCCTTCCAATTTCAGTTGAAGCTCTTCTTTGCATTTAAGAGTGCAGTTGGAGATCACCCAACTTCGAGTTACTGGGTTAGAAGAGAAACAAGTTGTTGGGGTCAAATGTACTTGCATGTTGGAAAATGTCACAATTATTTCTTTCAAAATTTCTCTACTTCTCCTCAATGTTATATTTGACTGAATTTTAGAGGGTATTCACTAGGGTTTTCAGGGATCATTCTAGGTTGGTTCCATGGATGAGAACAATAAGAAATGACCTTGAATCGAATTCTGGATTGAGTATGAGATGTTATGGGAAAGTGTGTGGGTAAACAAAGTTATAAAACCTCAATCTGGATTTATACCAGCCATCAAATAAGTAGTAACATTAATTCCTAGCATACTCCAGTAGTTGAAAGGTGAGTAAATTGAATTATTGTTAGGTCTGTGGGTAAAGACAGAGTGAGAGAAGCAGACATGGGATTTTTTTGAGGATATAAGTGAAGGAATAAGTAGATATGGGTACTTTTTGGAAATCCTATGCTCATGAAAAGACCTATATCAAAGGCCTAGGAACATGTAAGGTCAATTCTAGGAACATAATAGAGTTAAAGATGTGGTTGTTATTTTGAGCCAACCCAGAATTATGTTATCATAATTTAAATTTGAAAAAAATATGAATTCTTAAACAATTTTAAGAGTACTACAAAGAGATGAATAATCACAATGAAAATGAAATACCAGAGATTTCAACCAAAATTGATGATAGAATTTGAAGAATAGAATTAAATCTTAGCAGCAAACAGTTTGGTGTTGAACATCATATAACCCAGAAAATAAGTATGTTGAATAGAAACTTCCCTGAAAATGTATGGATTCCAATTTGAGTCAAATCCAAGGTAGTATGGGTTCTTCTCTTGTCCCAAACAGTCTTTTCCAGAATGCCTGAAAATAGAAATAACACACTTCACAAAAGCCCCTGCTCAAATGCCTAAAGGCTAAAATCCTTTTTTGTAGCCAATTTAAATATTAGAGGAATCCAAGAAAAGAGGAGTTATTATCCTTGATGATTGATATTTATGAATGGGAGTGACTAAACACTAAATGATTTAATGAGAGAGAGAGGGACATAAATGTGAACATGCCTAACAACAACCATTAATGTGAGCATGTGCTATCACGATTTATAATCTACATAAATGCATTTATTCTACATGTACTTCCTTCTCCTCCTAAGATCCATATTATTTCATGTTGTTTATTCTCATGTATACACAATACATTGGGAATAAGTTCATCACCCCATCATAAGCCTTAGCCGGTCACATGAGATATAAACTAAGTTTCCAAGGTCTACTCATTTATTATTCTTGGTATTACAATGAAATTACAACAAATATATTCCATTCTATTTTAGAAATCTCAATTTCAAATAAGGGATACAGTTCAATGGTGTTCTCTCCTTGTCAAGTAGTTTCCATTGCTAGAATTCATCTCACATGGTTGCAAGTCAAATCCACAAACACTAAGCATATCCTCACCATTTTATCCAAATCTAAGCATATACTTGATGTTTATCAACATAAGAAAGTGTAAATAGGAAGTTACTTTGGACTTAACATCCTTAGAAACCTCAAAAAAACTCAAAATCTATAAAAAAGAGTGAAAAATCAAGCTGCGGGAAATTTTGTAGCGTTTTTGCAAATTTCTATGTGATAGGCTCTACATAATTTCATAATTTCCTGTAGTGGTCTTGTAACTTGCATCCAAACTTGTGCTACTTTTTTAGTAACTTTTTAGCTTCAAAATAATACAAACTTGTCGCAGAAACATGCTTTGTCTCCAAATTTGGGAACATTCATGAAATGGCTTCTTCAAACCCTTCTATACCTTAATCATCAAAATATGTGATGTGCTCTGTCAAACCTATGACACTACTCCTATAAGTTGGTTTAACCTATTACTTGTTTGGCCTCTGTGCTTTTCTTGGATCCATTTCACATTCCAACATCTTCCATGTCTATATATATTCTTATTATCTTTCGTAAGCTTACGAGAAAAATTAAAAAGTTTATTATGATTTGTTACAAATCTGTGTATTCTTTTGATGTCAACATTCCCCCTCTGTAGTGTTTCATTCTCTAATTTTAGATGCTTAATAACCTCCTAGGGATTCTTGAGATTCCTTTGGATTGGATTTTTGGTCTTGGTATTCTTATCTTTTGATTGGTGTAATAGGGCAGTTTCATCTATCTCCTTTGGCTGATGTAGTAGGGTAGTTTCATGCATCTCTGTATCTTTGTTGGACTCTTTTTTCCTAGAATATGATTCTTCGCTATCTGAATATGGAAATTTCAATATATTACTTATCTTTCTTTGAGTGTGTCAGGATGAACTTGACACAACCTTTTCTATTTCTTTCTCTTCTTTTGAATAAGTATGACCATGAGGACTAATTTATGGAAATTCTGGAAATTCATTAAGTGTATTTTCAATTGTTTTCAAGACATAATCAATTTTATTCTCCCTTTGAGCAAATTGGTCATACTCTTCATAAAAAATCAACTTTGAATATTCAATTTCTTTTTTCCTAATCATGCTCAAATATATTTGGTTCTTTCAATTTTTTAAACCTAGGGATTCTCCTTTCCTTCACAGATTTAGGGAAAATTTTAGGTAGTCTTGATTTTGATAGTCTTTCTTCCTTATTTAGCACATAATTATTAGCATCATCACATTCTATAGTCATGCAATTGTTTTATTTCAAAGCAGGGTTTAAAATTGCTTTTGCATTCAACCTAAGCTTATTAGTTGGATGAGTATGAGGTTTTATTGGTGTATAAATTTGTTGTAACTTTGATTTTCCCTTTTGAGTTTCCTAAAGATTTTCCTTTCCACACCTACTTCTAGAAGGTTCCTCTGCTTCAATTTCTGCAAATTCACATGTTGGTTCAAAACTGTCCCTCTTTGAATGTTGAATTAAGCACTGTCCCATCAATTGTTAACAAAGTTACAACACACCAAAGAGAAACAAAATCTTCATAAACAGATGTTGAAACTCAAAATGGATAGTAGCAAAGATTATTTTCTACTAGGATCATAGGGAAGGGGATGGATGAATGAACTATAGATCCCCTATTAAGAATCAACCCGATATAAAACAATATAAAACAAATTCCTATACCTGTAAAATTTTACCGTGAATCCAAAGCTGAACAGTGAAGCTGAACTGTTTCATGCAAACAACAAGCATACAAGGGAAAAAGTGTGACTAGGTCCTTGAAAACCTGAGAAGAGATGTGCACTTACTTGTTCATTGGTGAAGAAATAGCTATTTCTAAGTTCATGCATAGGTAAGAACTCAAACTGCATGAACAAAAAACTGGACTAATCAATCCAAGATGAGGACCGTCATATGAATGTGTCAGAGCCCACCATGCAAGTATTGGCATACTTTCAAGAATACCATTAATGCGATTGCTTGGATATTATCAATGGTTCATGCAAAGACTATTAAGAGGTTCACCATGTTGCACCCATTGGAATATTACGTGATCATGGTCAATACAATTTTCCATCAGTAAAACCTCATTTTTCCTCAGATATGGGAATATTTTGGGTGGAACCATGCATCCAATCCACTGAGAAAGGGAATTTTGAGTAGTCTAGTTCCCTATAGCAACACTTCTAGGCAATTTTGTGCATGATTCAACACTGTTTTAACACTCAAACAATAATAAAACAGAGTAAATCTCAATTTTGGGTGGTTTTAAGGTCATAATAACAACAAACAACAATATGGGCATTCTTAGGGTTTATAAATCAATTTCAAACTTGTTTTTAACTTCCTAACAATAGTATGCAGCATAATCAACAAACCTGGGCAACCTATGAATCAAAAGGAATGAAATTATGATTCAAAGGGACTAGATGGTAATGTCCTTGGGACTATGCATGCAAGTTGCTGCTACCATAGAATCTGTCAAAGTAATCTCTTTTGCTAATCTTTCTCAAATTAAATGTTGTGACAACTATTTAAAGAAAAACATAAAGACTTAGAATCATTGATTAATTTTGCACACTAAGGCTAGCAGAGAAGGTACATTGAGGGAATAATTACAAGAAAAATTGTAAATATTTTCAAGCATGTTGGAAAAATGTCATTGTTAGTCTTGTAATAGATGGCCATACATAGAGTCAATGAAGGTTTTGCAACATATTCATAAGGCATCACTATGTTTTGTAGATTACATATAAAAAATATAACCCTTCTAGTTTTGATCAACAAACTAAACATGTTAAAGTGGTGGAAACATTCACATTTCAACACAAAATAATATGATGCCTAATTTACAGAAAGCATGATTATCCTCAAAAGTCCTTGCAATTTTGACCAGGATCAAATTCCATTAGCCATTTCCAGCAGCCTAGGAATTGAATTATGTTGGAGTAATGAGGAAATTTTCATTATTGGTTGATTTATGATCAGATTTTGGATCCAAAGCATTAGACGTAAAATCTTGACATGATTATTAATAGTGAGGAAACTCTCATTCTAGGAACATTTTTGTAGATATCTATGCACTAAAACAAACCTAAGGGAAGATATAGGAAAATAAGTCATCAACAACAACCCTATAGATATTAAGCCATAAATTGCAGACCCATCAAGACACTCCTGTAGCAACATATTAATATTTGGGGCAGTGAAAAGAGTTTTTTTAGAACCACTGGGTTAGTTCTATGGATGAGAACAGAGGTTGGTAACATAAGGAAAAAATATGGGCAGCAGCAACTCCTCAATCTCCATACTTTGTAATAGTAACTACACCTCTCTTTTGACAATTACATGGTACCTAGGCTTTAAAATTGGCCTCAAATAATATATCTATGTTCATTCCAAAATGAAATCTTATCATTTTCAAGCACCATAATCCAATCATAAAACAAAAGGGAATGTTGAATATGCAAAGTGGTTGCAAGTGGCTACACAAAATATTCGAACACTATAATATCTACATTAATATTCCAACAAACATACCCATTTAGTTTTATGATTGGATGAGTTTCACTCTTGGGGACTTGTCATCACTATCCTCTTCATACCAAATATCTTCAATACCTACTATTGTGAATTTTAGGTGAGGTCCTTCCATACTTATATTTCAATGTTTCAAAATTAGGGTTTCTATATCATTAAGGGAATCTTCCATAAATTAACCCTTACTTGTTAGTTTAATTTCCTTTGTTGATTTCTTAAAAAAAATTGATTTGAAATGCAAGTGAAGTACTTCACTTTATAATCTACAGTCTCAGGTTATTGTATTTAAGATATGAAACTCTAATTACCCTAGTGGACCTTGATATTTTTTTAATCCTTTCTTTATTTTCCCTAGGGTTTCTTGGCTTTGTCCTAAATCCAAGTAGTGACTCCACTCTCTCTTTTCTTTGAATGGACCAATATCCTTTATCAATAAAAACTTGAGATTCTATTTAAAAAATAGAGACAATTCATTGTTGAATCATCCATGGCTTGTAAATAATGTCATTAAGGTTAAAATCCACCATGATAGAATACTCATAAAACTCAACCATAATCACATGCATGTCATACAAGTGTTGGGTAACAAACCATCGAATTACCTTAAAGAAAGAATCACCCAAAACATATGAAACCAATGGCAATAGGGTTGGATCAAGCTAACCAAATGCTCATGGCAGAAATTAAACATAATGTAATTGGGACCTTTCATTTCCCCTTGAACTAGAACAACTCCACTGATAATATTTAAGACCTATTAAGTGGCATTCTTGTAAATCTTCCATGGACTACCCTAGCTCTCCTTTGTTTGATTGTCAGCAGTGGGAATAAATCTTTGTAGAAAACTCTAATTCAACCATCTAGGCTATAACTTATTTGGATTCCATGTTAATAAGCATTTCAGATATATGTTTGACCAGCTTACATTTTTTACTGTGACTACTACCATTCATTGAACATTAAATTGTGCTTAATTTGAATATAAAAGTGGATGGACCATCGTCAGACGTCCAGCAAGACAAAATATCTAGACGATCATTCTACCTCATAGGCGAAGACATGGACACTATTCAGGCATGTTGTGAGGCAACTTAGAAAAATAAAAATGTCAATGCACTACACAAACTCCATGATATGCAAAATTTAGATGTTGTGCATTCTTAGTAGCCATTTTATATCTAATTTTTTTATATTCGGTAAGTTTCTTTCAAGAGTTAATGTCTTTTATGGTGGTTTTACAGAATTTATCTAAGAATAAAAAAGCCATTAGGATTTTTTTTACATCAGGTAACTCAATAACTCACTTGTGATGTTCTTTTCATCATCTCCGCTAATAATAATTAAAACGTATTTACATGGAATTCTTGTAAATCTTTCATGGATTGTCCTAGCTCTCCTTTATTTGATTGTCAACACTACCAAGAGTTCTTCCTACAAAAGTGTAATTAATTCATCTAGGATATAAACTATTTGGAATTTAGGTGTATAAGCATTTCATATATTTATTTAATCAATTTAAGTTTTTAATTTGAATACTACAATTAAATGCACATCTAATTGTGTTGAACCCGAAGATATGCTTTGCATGGGAATATCAATGATGTTCATGCAAGTTGAATAGCGTTGTTTTATGTAATACAAAGGCTGCAATAGAAAATCAGCTTCCTAAACCTACACTAAAAGAATTCCTAGAATAGGGAAGAACCATTGACATGTGTAATTCAATGGAAATGTTGAACCCTTCATCTGTGTGAAGAAATACTGCAATAACTATGAATGCCTATCCAAAAAAATTATACTGCTGGAACAAAATCATTGTCTAAAAAAAATCAAAGCAATAGCCTCAACAATATACAAGAATTAAACAATAGAGAAGCAGTGCCATAAGTGAAGTACAAACAACCTCACAAGATCTTTGGTTGATAATGGTAGTCTTCTAGAAGAATAGTGGTCACTGGAGGCTAATACAATTATGCATTGTAATTATGCCAATTGATTATTGCATTAGATGAATGTTGGTCTAGTGCCAATAGGTATCCTATGATAAATTCATAGGAACCTAGTGCATAGACCATTTTTCTCTTCGCTTATCTATGTAGAGCTCATTTATATTTTTGAATAATGATAAGTATTTACAAAGAAAATATGCAATCAACATAAAATAATCGAGATTCGAAAAATTGAAGACAATTAATTCATGCAACTAAAATGTAATAAAAATATCTTTTCTCAAACCCTGAATGAATGGAAATTGACTAAAACCAATCTTGATTCAAGCTTCAACAAGTGGCTAAATCAAGCATCAAATCAGAACTAGAAGCATTCAAGGGGCTAACACAATATTAAACCAAAATACACACAAACTTCAAAAATTGATAGAATGCTTCAAACAAAAGCAATAAACAAACCATAAAAATTTGTCAATATATTCCTATTAAACACTAACATGGCTCATGTACTGGAATGAGCTCATTCTTGCTTAGTGAAAGTGTTATCAGATTAGTTATTTATCCTTTAATGTCAGGACACTATCTATGTGAAGAGATAGCTCCTAGGCCTAGATTTCTTAAATTCCACCGTCACTTCCAGTCACATACAAGAAAGAGACAATGTAAGAGATAAATATCAAAACATCAATATTAAAATAAGATGCATGGAGGTAATGTAGCTCAAATAATCAATGTTACAACAAGAAATTACAATGTAGAATCTATTTTTACCTAAAACACAACCTAAAATTCACATATAGTGATCACAAACAAGGGTACATGGAACACGTAGACAAAAATAAGACTCAAGAATCCTTAATGTGTATTAGATCATATACAATCTTAGGTGAAATCCATTTTCCAATTCACATTTTGTCCCTGGTCATTTTTGACATTTTGAACACGATCTTCTGCAGATGAATTGTCATTATGATCATCCAAAACATTATGTTCCACATCAAATTCATTAGAGAAATTTGTTATATTGTTTTCTCCCCTTCTTTCATGATCTGATCTCCAAAGAGCTAATGCTCTTTCATATGGAAAATTTTTGAACCTCATACTTTGTTACATATAATCTTAAGCATGTATCCACATTTTTATCAAGCTTGTTCCTCAACTTTGACTTCAAGAATGTCAGTGCGCTAAACATTCTCTCATCCTCCACTGATCCCAAAATAAGGGTTTGACATAAATCTGCTAATTTGAAATATTCTGACATTCTTTCCCATAGCATTTCGCTACCACTGAGCTTAGTCCATAATCTTGTAATTGCACCATATTCTTTTTTATCCAATGGAGAAAATTGGTCCTACGTTGTTCTACCAAAGCATTCAGCTTGATCTATCATTTTTTTTCGATCTAAAATACCTTGAATATGTTCTCCTTGTATCTCGGCCTCTCGACAAAAATGGCTCTGCAAAATCTTGATTTTCTTTATAAAGTCATCATGTACAGTTTTTAAACCTCGACTATGGTCCCAATATTGAGGGTATATGATAGACATGGACTCCAATAATTCATCTCGAGTAAACTGTTCTCTTATCTCTAATGATAGTGATTTTCCAATTTCTTTCAAGTTGTGTCTCATTGAAATTACAACATTGTGAAATCGTTCTCTTGAGACAGGGCACTTTTTGGTGTATCTTCCTATATTCTCATTATAATAAAAGGGAACCATATGCCCACAAAATACCATACATAGCATCCTTTTTTCATCAAACTTAAAAAAAAAAACATCATTTTCTATATTGATTATCTTCCTCCAATTTGTAAATGCTAAATCTATAAAAGACTCTACCATAATATACAAATTATCCAATGCAAGTCATGTTAATTTTCTTGCTCTTGTGTATTCGGAAATATACATTGTGTGACTCTGAGCCATCTTCATGAGGTTATTCATTTCATGAAGCATAGGAAGAATTTCAGCCAATGTTAATAATGTCTCTATATTAGTTAGTAGAAATAGAAGAGTTTGAGCTTTTTATACACTTGAGCGATGTTCATACATCACCCCTACCAAGGATGCATATTCATTGAATAGTCTTTCAGCTGGTCCCTTCAATGATATCCATCTTGTATCAACATATTTTAATAGTTTTTTTTCCATTTGTAACACCATCATAAAAAAAATTTAAACTCTAAAAATCGTCTGGGAATCTGACAAAAGTATGCATGAACCTCATGTACAAGATACTCAACCTTTGAAACCAATGAAAATTTGCTCACTAATTTAAATGCAAGATTCATCCTGTGAGCCATACAATGAATACTAAGCAGATACGATGAAGCACTTAAGAGTTGCAGTCCAGAACAAAGGCCATTCCTTTATCCTTGCATTACTGATGCTCCATCTGCTCCAACACATACTAGATTTTTTGCAATCATGGAATGATCCATACCACCAATTTCCTTCAAACTAGCAATACCAAGTTCATAAATATTTTATGCTTTAGAAATTTTAGTCATTTAATGAATTCCAAGTAGATATGAATGCCTGATATGGTCAGTGATCATATATATTCTCATGCAAATCCATGAAGTATTATCCATAGCCGTAAATTCATCCAAATACAGTGACAAAAATGTAGCATTTGCAATATTCTCCTTCAAATCGTCCTTTTCTACTTGAGATACATATTTTCCCCATTCCCAACCACTCGATAAAAACCAATGAGAAGATGGGAAATTTGGCACTTGAATAAAAGATAGATATTTCGTCATTTCTGGATAATCTGTCATAGGACGACCATTGGATAGGAGGTGAAATACAGTTCTTAATTATATTGTCTTTGATAGCAAATTTGTTTCCATCATCTTTCCAAATTGAGATGTGGTAGTTCCTCCACTTTCCTCAAGGTTTTTCTTATTTAGAGAGAATTTATTATATTCCACTTCAAATTGGAGATGTCGACATTCACTAACATATTTCCATATGGCAGTAGATTTATTCTTATCATTTGCAGTTTTCTTATCATACACCTTCCCAACATGCTTCTCAATTGTGTCAACTTCATTTTCAATTTCACTACCTTGCCAAGTTTCCAACTACATGAAATGCATTTAACTTCTCGTGAGGTCTCATTCTAATTTGCTAGAGGTATTGGTTCAATACATGGGTATCTTGAGACCCAATCAACTTTGAATTTTCTCTCTGCGTCCCATTGGCCCTTTTTCCTTTTCCGTGAATGCACTATTTCACCTTGCAATGAAAAGCATTCAATATTTGAACTACCAATTTCAGATGGAAATGCATTTGTCTCACTTTGATCATTAGAGGAATGTATTATACCATCCATTGTCTGGGTTGCAGATGCATTTTCAAAAGTGTTGACATCTCTCTCACCGATACCTTGCTCAAGACAGCTTGAAGAATGAATAGGATGTGGATTATTGGTCTGAGGCTTTTAAAAATATGATAGTACATCCTTTTGTTTTGATGTTTTATTTTTATTTCCACAATCCATGTTTGACATCTTACTTAATATTCCAAAATTGAAATTCCAAATCGATATAGAAACTAGAAGTGAAGCATGCATGAGAAAAATTATATAAAATTAGTACAATGGCAGATTATCAATTTATATTGACCCAACTTACAATAAGTGTTTACATTGACTCTTTCAACGACTTTTAATTGACTCTTTCCCTGAAGGAGGTATAACACTAATACAACTAGAAGGTGTCAATGCAACAAAACTGCACTGACTAGATTCATGGCAAGTGGGGACTCCACTTGTTATCTCGTCCCTTAATGGTATAGAGGACATGTGGGGACATGAATCTTGACAAACCTATAAACTAATAGAATCAGAAATTATGCTAGATCTTGGCCTCCACTAGCCTATTGAGGTCATTATTGTGTTCAAATCATGCAAATCACTTCAATGTGAGATGCATTTCATATCATGAAAAGTTTTATATTGAAATAAAAATCCTAACTTTATGTAGACATCAAGTCTTTCTATTATCACTTTTCTATGCAATTTACATGACATTTACCTCAAAGGGGAATTGACATTGGTAAATGAAGCTAATATTGAAACCCAAAGAGAATAGGTATTGCAACATATTGGATAAACAAATCAAGATCAAAATAATTTACAAGCAAAGAAAGCCAAATCAAGATCAATATAGTTTACAAGCAAGGAAATCCTAGATTATGACAATGACATGCCTATGTAGTATGGTGGTAAGAAGATCACAAGTAAAGAAAGTCAACGGAAGTGAATATTTTATAACCAATGAAAGATATTATCAGTTTAAGTACAAATCATCAAGCTGAAATTACAACATTTTTGTTTGAAAAAAAGATGGAGCTCTCTACACATGAGAAGATGATTGATATACCATATATGATCCAAATTATTATTTTGGAAAAAAATCCACAGCATTCAAACAAGCATGACATACATCATGCCGTAAAATCCCAACATTCATGACATACACATATGTAGACTTTGTTATATGTAACATAAAGGATCATTGCCTTAGATGATGACAGATGTCTCCTATGGTGTGTACTGAATAGGTATACAATGCCCCATTTTTAACACATTTTCTATAATTTATTATTCACCAACTTGAAATAACAAGCATCGACATCACATCAATGAAGAAATGAATAATATATCAATGAATTCTAAGCCCAAGTTGTATAACTTGCAAATGATCCTTTGTATATTTACCCAAAATGCCTAGCTTTTGAAAGATCCACTAAATGAATATGTGTATTTAGTAAACCTATCCTTTTCAATAAGGAAAATGAGATGCTCTATCTTCATCAAAACACATTATATAGAACACTTGTCCTTCATATTTTCTTTGTTATACAAAGCTAACAATGTATAGAAATTAGAGTAACAATGTCAAGCATAATATCAATCACTATACGTAACATAGATTCTATACGTATAATCCCTTCAACATATGTGCACACAATTCTCATGTTTATTGATTCCCATTGATTATCTGGATTTCGATTTCCAAACTCAAATTTAGTTCCATATAAAATAAACATTTACACAGATGACTTACTCTTCGATCATATTAAAACAAGCTAATAGATTCCATTTTCACTATTATTCAACTCAAAGACTTCATATAGAAAATCACTTTGTTTCTTATTTAATTTTCTAAGCTTTTCATACAATGTAGAGATCGAGCCTATCATATTTAATTTAATATATAGGCATGAATAACAACAACAAGCAGTCTTAAATCCCTAATTCTAGGTGCTTTCTAGGAATGAAAACATTGAAAAGAGACTTGTAGTAATTTTAGGAATCATTCATGAGGTAAATTCTCTTCATCTTGGGTTCTGAGTTTAATTGCACCATAAAAAATGCCCTAGGTTGAGATTGAAAGTAGAAGTACCATAAAAACCCAACTCTGAGCATAAACAACAGTAAAAATCATCTAAAATTTAAGTCTGGCTAGTTATGAGTTTTATGGTACAAGATGCCCCCTATGATGATAAATGAAATTAAAAATGAGTACACAAACAATAGAAGGTGCCACCATAATCTTATCATAGCAAACTATCTCTTATTGGATTCTCACATGCTATAGATTTGTTTCAGGCCTAGATTTCACTATTCAACTATAGAAGGTGCATGGTCATGATATGCTTAAACATTGATATATACATACACAAAATGATGTCCAAAGTATTATTCTAACCCATTGTATCATGTTATTTCTACCTAGAACTTCAGTGTTTTACTGGTTTAATTGTTTTTAACTTGCTAGTGCTTCTACATGTTGTCACCAGTATAGCAAGTCAAATCCTTCAGGAAATCATAACAAAACCTACTTAGTTATGGAACTGTTAGTACAGAAACAATATGCTAAGTGATAGGCCTACTATTCCTTATCAATATAGCAATAAGTACCCCTATAATCCAAGATTTCAAAGCACAAGGTCTACTTAAGGAATCACTAGGATTACCCTCACCAAAATTAGGGGTAACATTACCGATATATACCTTTTCTATTGGTGGATAGGCTAGAACTATTGGATCTTATACTATATATATTTCTAAATTATAGCTACATATGTTTTTCTTACTACTCGTGGTGCTATTGGTAATTCTACATGATATGGTACTGGATACACCACTAGATATGGATATGAATGAGCAACAACTTGTTTTACAACCCTAGTTTATGCCATCTATACTATTTTCCATGACTTTTATTATAGGCATTTTATAGGCACTTAATATGCTATAGGTGCTACAAGTTATGCGTAATATGTACTTGTATCAACAACTAATGATGTTGGTCCTTCGACTGAATCTACCATTGCTTCCTATGTTACTCCACAAACAATACAAAAGACATGAATACATGAATACATGAATTAATTCCATACAAGTTCACAACTATGTGACTGATAATGAAACAAAGTATGTGTCCAAACAGGAAAGTATCCTGCTGTGGGGTGATAGAATTCTTTCCAAGCCAAGAGTGCAAGAGAGTATAAGCTTCCATAATCTGTAAAGAAGCAAACTATGTCAAGAATGAAGAATATCCTATTGTGGGAGGAGGATAGAATTCCTTCCAGGCTAGATGTGCAAGAAAGTATAAACTTCCATAATAAGCAAACATCTTTTAAGGCCTAGTAGCTAACCCACATGTCAGATATTCAACACATGTGGCTTTACCATCTCAAACAGAGGCTTTACTCTCACTTTATATACTTGATTAAGAGAAAGAAATCCCTTCCAAGATTTGGAAGTGACGACTCTAGACTTACAGTGACCTCTTGTAGACTATATAAATCCCATTCTTATCATTGTTTGTAGCACAATCATTAATAAAGATAATCAATGTATAAAATAAAGAAAGGAAATTGTTGTTGAGGAAATAAAATGTCTGTTTCAATGTTTGAAAATTTTTATCCACAACATTATGGATGTTTTGTTTATGACCAAAGTGCACATGATTCTACTATTTTTTTTGTTAAGTTCCAAAGCACTAATTGGTGAAGACTATTCAATCGTAAACATAATAAACGACTTTTGAACCCTTGAAAACCAATGTCCACTCATCAGACATGAAACGTTTAAAAGCCAGATGCTATGTAGAAATACTTTATTTATCTAACTAACTTTGATATGCTCAATAATGCTAATTAGGTAGGTCTAAACAGCCCTTACTTGGGGACCAACGTCTCAAACAGAATTTAGTATCCTTTTATATACTTGATTAAGCCAAATAAAGTCCTTTCAAGTTTAGAAGAAATGACTCTAGACATATGGTGACCTCTTGAAGGCTATATAAATCCCATTCTTATCATGTTTTCAACACAATCATTAATGAATATAATAGGCGTATAGGCAAGAAAGTGTTACTGAGGAAAATAAATGTTTATCTTGATGTTACTGATAATTTATCCCCAAAATTGTGGATTTTTTTATGAAATTTTCAAGAAAAAAAGAATTTCCATTGAGGCTCTGAATCACAATCTTTAAATAAACTAACATCATCTTTCACTTCAAGAAATGACAAAACAAAATCAAATTTCATAGTCACCATCTGAAATTGCTCTCATCAGATAAAAAGACTATGTATTTATGGATTTGTTGATGGCTAAAAATTCTCCCCTGCCTTCACCTCTTCTGACTTATAGAAATATGTATGGAGGGAGAGAGATTGTTTAGAAAGTTCATCTACTTTGACATTTGGCTCTCTGAAAATGTGATGAAAGGATATAGAAGAGACAGTTCCTTAGGGATAAAGTCATATTCAGAAGATTGCTTTTATTGTTAAGCCTATCTATAACTAACTTGGAGTCACTCATAATTTGTACCTTGCCCACTTCATTTTCAACTGCAACTCTCATGATCATTAATATCTACCCAGTTATTTGTTCCTTCCCCAAGGTTTTCTTTAAAACTGATTGAATGGTCTTCTTTTAAACAAAGGACTCCTCCTGTCCCACTCATCCATGGAACCTTTTGCCTTGTACCATCAAAGAATCCCTAAGCTATAGTTTTGTTTATCTATGGACTTACAATTATTCCTGTGGTTGGTAGATTCCCTTGTTTCCACATCCATTTTTTGGTAGATATAATCTGAAAGGATACCTAAATAGGAAATATATATTCACTTTGGAATATCATCTTGTTGCTTGCCAACCAATGAGCGTACAAATCTATACATGGAAATGACTTATAAGTTATGATCCTTGACTGTTTTTCTTTGAACCAATTCTTCAAATAGTTTTCAACATTGATTCCTTGAAATTTACCTTTACCTCATGTTGAATTCATGGCTTCTTTCCAGACCATGTATGTAAAGGAACAATATTTTAAGAGGTGATATGCAGATTCATCGTCATTTTTGCAGTGAGCTTCTACTTGGTCCATTTAAAGCTCTTTTTTGTAGTTATCCCATGGCAATATCTTATTGGATAATGTTAACCAGAGATTTTTTTTCTTCAAAGGAGCCTTTAATTTCCAGATACCCTTCCGCCACTACTTCCATTCCCCTTCATCTTCAACAAAACTGGCCTTGTATCCAAGCTGAGCAGTGTCTCTTCTAGAAGCACCTGTTTAAACTTTAGACTACAGTAATTCATCCTCTTCTTCCATGATTCTTATGGAACATTATTTTAATATTTGCACATAAATAGACCAGCGTTCTGCTTCATCTTCATGAAGACCCAAGATAACTGGATCTTTCCAACCTTGATTCCAGATGAAAGAGCTATCTGAATCTACCACCTCATTCAAATACTGGCATCCCTGCAGTGTCAGTAAATTTATTAGAGGCTGAGGCTATCACTGGATCAGCGGATAGTCCATTTTTTTGCTTTCCATTAAGCCGTGTGGCACTTCTCAGAAGCCTCCCAAGGGTGATACCATCTTGGACACTCTCCGATAGACTACGCCTAACCTACGGAATTCACTTTCATCTCTTGTACATGTTAACTCATACTTAGCCATTACATCATGTTATTACATCATGTTATCACATCCAACAATTCTAACAAAATTAGCCAACTACAAGTAACCAGAAGGCTGTAGCAAATTCTAGGTTGAGACTGAAAGTAGAAGTACCATCAAAACCCAACTCTGAGCATAAACAACAGTAAAAATGATCTAAACATTAAGTCTAGCTAGTTATTAGTTTTATGGTACAAGAGGCCCCCTACGATGATAAATGAAATTAAAAATGAGTACACAAACAATTGAAGGTGCCATCATAATCTTATCATAGCAACCTCTCTCTTATTGGATTCTCACATGCTATAGATTTTTTTCAGGCCTAAATTTCACTATTCAAGTATATAAGGTGCATGGTCATGCTATGATTGAACGTTGATATATGCATACAAAAAATTATGTCCAAAGTATTATTGTCACCCATTGTATCATGTTATGTCTACCAAGAAATTCATTATTTGACGGGTTGAATTGTTGTTAACTTGCTAGTGCTTCCGCATGTTGTCACCCATATAGAAAGTCAAATCCTTCAGACAATCATAAAAAAACCTACTTATTTCTGGAACTGTTAGCCCATAAGCAATATGATAAGTGATAGGTCTAATATTCCTTATCGATATAGCTGCTAAGTACCCCTATCATCCAAGCTTTCAAAGTACAAGGTCTAGTGAAGGAATCACTAGGATTACCTTCATCAAAAGTAGGGGTAACATTACCGATATATACCTTTTCTATTGGTGGATAGGCTAGAACTATTGGATCTTATACTATATATACTTCTATCTTATAGCTACAGATGTTGTTCATACTACTCTTGGTGATATTGGTAATTCTACATGATATTGTACTGGATACACCACTAGATATAGATATGAATGAGAAACAACTTGTTTTACAACCCTAGTTTATGCCACCTATACTATTTTCCATGACTTTTCTTATAGGTATTTTATAGGCACTTAATATGCTATAGGTGCTACAATTTATGCATAATATGTACTGGTATCAACAACTAATGATGTTGGCCCTTTGACTGAATCTACCCTTGCTTCCTATTCTACTCCACACGTAATACAAAAGACATGAATACATGAATGGACGCCATACAAGTTCACAACTATGTGACTGATAATGAAACAAAGTATGTATCCAGACAGGAAAGTATCATGTTGTGGGAGGATATAATTCTTTCCAAGCCAACAATGCAAGAGAGTATAAGATTCCATAATCTGTAAAGAAGCAAACTGTGTCAAGACTAAAGAATATCCTACTTTGGGAGGAGGATAGAATTCCTGCCATGCCAGATGTGCAAGAAAGTATAAACTTCCATAATAAGAAAGCATGGTTTAAGGTCTAGTAGCTAACCCACATGTTAGATATTCCAGTATGGGATGGTGACTACCTTAGGTGGTTGAGTTGGAAATCAAATAGGGCACTAAATATTCCTCCGAATGTGATACAAAGAATGTCAGCTCCTTCTATCAACAATGTAAGGGAAAGTGCCAACTATGACGAACCATCTAGACAATATAATCTAAGGGAAATCCAAAGATTTCTATACCATGAAGATATGATATCCCAGAATAAATACCAGAATTACATTTGGGCAAAGGATTCCTAGCAAAAGGTAAACACCATCTTATGGCCATTAACCCATCAGAAAATTTTGATAGCTGAGAATCTAAAGAAACTAGGGATCCATTGATCATAAATGATTGAAGAATTATTTTCAAGGATTGAGAATTGAATTAAAATTCAACACCTTTTCCCTTCACATCAGAACACAATGTTTCAAAGATATTCACTAGCAGTTAGGATTGATTCTTATGCACCTTGGACCCTAGGTGCAAACCCGATACCATACAATAGGCATACCTAGGGTGACAAGATAGGAAATTTTTCCTCCTAAACATAGAGTTTCATCCTGTTACCCCCCTATTCACATAGGGTGTTCACCTTATGTTTTCAAATGAATGCCAGGCCGATTCTTAGATCTTATGGAAATGGAAAAGGGCCAGATATTCATTTCTAGCAACACTGGGTCAAATTCAAAGAAAACAATTTTGGTTTAGTTTTGGAAGCCATGACAGTGACAAAATTCATCAAACAGTATAAACAGAGGTGAAAAGTGCAAAATTGGGCGGTTCCTCTGGGTTGAATCGGCCTCATGGGCAATTATGGGTATGTCCCAGCCTCCTAACAGCTTTAAACAATGATCCTGAGAATTGTTTCAACCATCAAACAACATCTAACCACCCTAATTCTTAAATCCAGGTGCATCATAGACACTTCTAGGTAGTCTTAGACAATATTTCCAACACATTATCTCAACCTTGGAATTTATTCACATTTTAATAAGTAATCTACAAATTTTTATTAATTTGTGTAAAAGGGAATAACTAACAATTTTTTAAACCATCAAAGGAATAATGATTTAGAAAAGAAAAAAACACACTTCTAATCATTCTTTGATAAAAAATTGTACTTCTACCATTTTTTATGTTCCAAATATCCTCTTCACGTTTACAATGTTGCATTCTGGACAAACCTTTAATTTGTGTACACTGTGATTGACTTCTGCCTAGTATCTATAGAACCAATTAAATTTGACTTGTTTGCATTATACAAGGCCTGCAACATTTACTCATACAAATTAGTCATGTTCAACTAGGAAAGGGCTCAAAGCTTCCAAACTGGACAACAATTGTTTCCCCCCTATTTGCAAAGGGTATTCACTAGGGTTTTCAGGGATCATTCTGGGCTAGTTCCATGGATGAGAACAACAAGAAATGGCCTTGAATCTAATTCTAGGTTGAATATGAGCTGTTATTGGAAAGTGTGTGGGTAAAAAGAGTTATAAAACCTCAATCTGGGTTTATACCATCCATCAAACAAGTAGTAACATTAATTCCTAGCATACTCCAGTAGTCAAAAGGTGAGCAAATTGAATTATTGTTAGGTCTGTGGACAGAGGAAGAGTGAGAGAAGCAGACATGGTATTTTTTTTAGAATAGAAGTGGTGGAAAGAGTAGATATGGGTACATTTTGGCAATCTTGGGCTCATGAAAAACCCTAGATCAAAGTCCTAGGCACATGTAAGGTCAGTTCTGGGAACATAACAGAGTTAAAGATGTGGTTGTTGTTTTGAGCCAACCCAGAATTATGTTATAAATATTTAAATTTGAAAAAACTATGAATTCTTAAACAGTTTTAAGAGTACTACAAAGAGATGAAGAATCACAACGACAATGAAATACCAGAGATTTCAACCAAAAATGATGATAGACTTTGAAGAACATAAGTAAATCTTAACAACAAATATTTGGTGTTTAACATCATAAAACCCATAAAATAAGTATGTTGAATAGAAACTTCCCTGAAAATGTATGGATACCAATTCAAGCCAAATCCAAGGTAGTATGGGTTCTTCTCTTGGCCCAAACATTCTTTTCCATAATTCCTGAAATATATCAATAACACACTTCACAAAAGCCCCTGCTTGAATGCATAAGAGCCTTTTTTGTAGCCAATTTAGATATTAGAAGAATCCAAGAAAAGAGGAGTTACTATCCTTGATGATTGATATTTATGAGTGGGAGTTACTAAACACTAAATGATCTAATGAGAGAGAGGGACATAAATGTGAACATGCCCAAAAACAGCTGTTAATGTGAGCATGTCTATTGATAATCATTATTGTGAGCATGTGATATCGCGATTTATAATCTACATAAATGCATTTATTCTACATGGACTTCCTCCTCCTAAGATCCATATTATTTCATATTGTTTATTCCCATGTATACACAATACATTGGCAACTGCATATGTAAATGTAACAATGTATTAAAAAATAGAATTAGAATGAATGTGCATTTTGTTAGTTTTCCAAAGAATAAATTTACCATGTCAACAAGTTCATCATCCCATCATAAGCCTTAGTCAGTCACATGAAATATAAACTAAGTTTCCAATGTCTACTCATTTATTATTCTTGGTATTACAATGAAATTACATCAAATATATGCCATCATATTTCAGAAGTCTCAGTTTCAAATAAGGGATACAATTCCATGGTGTTCTGTCCTTGTCAAGTAGTTTCCACTGTTAGAATTCATTTCACATGGTTGCAAGTCAAATCCACAAACACTAAGCATATCCTGACCATTTTATCCAAATATAAGCATATACGTGATGTTTATCAACATAAGAAAATGTAAATAGGAAGTTACTTTGGGCTTAACATCCTTAGAAACCTCACAAAAACTCAAAATCTATCAAAAAGAGTGAAAAATCAAGATACAGGAAATTTTGTAGCACTTTTGTGAATTTCTGTGTGATAGGCTCTACATAATCTCATAATTTCCTACAATGGTATTGTTACTTGTAACTTGCATCCAAACTTGTGCTACTTTTTTAGTAAGTTTTTAGCTTCAAAATAATGCAAACTTGTTGCAGAAACATGCTTTGTCTCCAAATTTGGGAACATTCATGAAATGGATTCTTGGAACCATTCTATACCTTGATCATCAAAATATGTATTGTACTCTATCAAACCTGTGACACTGCTCCTGTAAGTTGTCCCCCCTCTGTAGTTTTTCATTCTCCAATTTTAGATGCTTAATAACCTCCTAGGAATTCTTGAGATTCCTTTGGCCACATAACGGAGTTAAAAGTTTGAGGAACATCAACAGACAACCACCTGTTGACAGTGAGCAGCAATTCTAGGCAGGTTTAGCCTGGTTTGGCCACCAAAACAACAACGAAGAATCCCCAACTCCTAAGGAGAATATTTTAGGGTAATAACAATCAAACGTGGCCTTAAAACCTCGTCTTTGTACCCTAGAATAGCAACAAATAGTGGTGAAACTTCACTAGTTTAAGCATTCTCAGCATCAAGAATGATTCTCCTGTAGTAGCTGCTAGTTATTTGTAATGTCAGTCTATAACAGAATCCTATGAAGATACATCCCATAAGGTGCATTGAATTTCCTACAAAAAGGTTGCTAATTAAAAACATTATCAGTGGCCTTAAAGGCACCCATTTGACAAAGCAGGAAAATTATCAGCAAATTGGGTTTTTCAATGAATGATACCTTTTTGCTGAGTATCCTATTGCCTAGATTTTTTTTTATTTCTTAAAATTACAATTTTTTTAATGGATGCTTAGACAAGCTAGCACACTAATTTTCCTAGTATTAGAATTTATTACAATGGAGCAAGTATGTCTCACACACTTACAATGATCATCCTTCAACCAACTAGTTGTAATAGGGAGATATCCTAGGAATTGCACCTAGACAAAACAAACCACTTACTTGAGCACATGGGAGTTATCTGTTATGTCAAATTTGTGCATAACTTGTGCATGGACCCAACTACAACAGACAACATCCTTACGCAAGCACACCGACTCATAAGAGGAAAACATATCTCTAGGGGATTTGAACTATGATAGAAGAATCGCAACATTCTCGTTTCACCAACCAACTAGGAGGCCCAAATTTGAGAAGCTTATGGGATACATACTTATATAGAATATACATAGTTACAAAAAGTTCTCCAATAAAGATTGTCCCTTTGACTACACAACCCTTCTTTATGATAAAGCAAGGGAGAAGGTTAAATCCTATAACATGAATGAGCAGGAGCACCAATTACATGTTTGTCTCAATTTTAGCTACAAATTTGTATACATTCAGTTAATATATAACATAAGAGATCACTTCAAAATAGATTAAAATATAGAGATTTGAACAATAAAATGGTCCATAGCTCTAGGCTTTGGTTCATTAGGAAGGTTCAAAGGTATAAGCACTCCACCAGGGTTTAGTTTTCATTGTGTTCCACCCCATGTGAACAACATGTTATACAAAGCACTAAACCGAATGCAAGTCCAAATCCAATTAGAAAAAATAGATACTCCTCAAAACTCGACAGGCTGGCATCTAAGCCTAAGGAGATCAATATCTGTAATGCATGTCACCAAGCTTATTTATAAGAATCACTTTCAATAAAAAAAAAGGAATATGTTCCATAGGTTGCATTATTATAACCAATAACACAACAATGCTATTGGCCATATTTCTAAGGTCTCAAATTAACTAGCAATATGCATTGAAATGGCTGAAAAGTTGTCCATTTCCTACCATTTTGAAGTTAAAATCATAAATCTTCTAAAACATAATATAGTTCATACTGTACAGTACAATCCTACACCACTTAGAAAGTATACAAGGACGAACACTTTCACACCCACATATACAATATCCCAAAAACTTTGAAGTATTAAAGAATTAAATTCCCTGGCAAATCTCGAAAAAACTCCAGTTCAACAGGAATATAAAGTGCATAATATCAATTGAAATGTTGAACAATTGTTATTATGTCTTACACTAAAATCCCTCACAAAAATATAAAGTGAACAATATCAATTTAAATTAAGAACAATTGTCATCATGTTTTCACGCTATACCTCTAGTATGACTTATACTTTCTCTGAGCATTTTTATGGCATCATTGAGGCCGTCTCTAGGTTGCATTAATCCTTGATCCGAATATCTCCATTTTTAAATTATGGGCATTATCACAACCCGCTCTAAAATAATATACGATATTGAAGAGACAACAAAATTCTTAAGAGATTACAACACCGGTTTATATATTTTCAACAGATTAGTTACTATAAGGTCAAAGTACAGACCGGTAAGTTCATTTATAAATCTACATTACATCCTAAAATATTAAATTCTCCATTTAGTCTTTTTAACTTCCTTGTAAGGCACTTCAAGAAAGAATTGAAAAATAAATAAATAAATAATATTAAATCAGCTCATACAGGATAGTTTACAGAACCTCTGTGTGAAGAGCACGGGCTCGTTTATACTAACTTATTTACCAGTCCACTCCATTGGTCGATAATAACAATTCCATGTTCGGATAATAACTTTCAAAAATAATGGAAGAGAATTTATAGGTGACATAAGGTGTAGTGTATGTCATCCATTGGTTACTTTGGTACAATATTCGATAGTCTTCATTTTAGACAAGCTCTGGATAACCGATGGTTGCCCAACATGGAAAATAAATAAGACAAGTGCAAGCCCCTTCATCAACAAAAGTAATCTGGTGGGGAAGCCTATGGGATGATTTTAGGGGCGAATTATAGCCCATAGGTGAATTTTAAACCACCACTCCCTTAGTAGAAGACAAAACTACCGAAATAGAAAACAAAAAATTAGAAAGACGTAGATGTTAAATAATCTATATGCACTGAAAAGTATGTAGATAGAAGAAGAAATTAACCTGTAAAGTCTGCATATAGAAATAACCTTGAACTAATGCAGAGATCTTCCACTCAGGGGTCAGCCGCTGTGAAATTTCTTTCCACGAATCCATTGGAAAAACACAATTTGCATGAAATCAAGCTTGATGTTGAGCCTTGGCCCCTGACTCTTGCAGCATTATATAGGTAAAAAAACGTCCCCAATTGACTAAATCTATCAACATTTTTCTCTGGACCAAATCGAGTACAAAAACAACTAAATCTCCACGTTTTTCTCAAAAGAGAACCAAATCGACAGACACAAGAGGATTTGGTAAAATATGGGAAGGTAAAATTGCTCCACAAACCCAATTCGAGAATGAACTAAGTCCATTTTACCCATTTTACCCAAATCGAGCAGGAACTTTGACCAGTTTACCCAAAGATCCATCAATTAGGGGCGAAATACCAAAATTTTTAACCTATCATCCATAAATATGGGTGAACTAGATCCGTTTCTCCTCCAAAACTGGAAATTTCTAGCGACTTGACCTCCTTTACCAAAGAAATCCGAGCGAATGTCAAAATTTCCCCATAATTGAGTGGGATAAGTTCCATTTTATGAATTTTCACAGTTTCACCGCCCAGGTTATTTTATTTGGGGAAATTATATATAAGAAAAAATGGGCTAATTTATTAAATTAAAAAAAACCATTTTAATATTAAAAATTCACCCACGTTTTTTTGGCAACCCCTTAAAGTTCTCCTATGGGCTATAATTCACTCGTAAAACCATCCTTGGCTTGATTTAGAGAAGCACTTTAGATACCAGGTGTATCTATTTTCCATCATAGTCAGTTCCAACCGGCAGATCCTTGAGGTCATGGATCCAGAGGTGTTCAAGGACTGGCCCCAGTCTGTCCAGAAGTTGTCGGACTAGTCTTACACCCTATTCATTAACAAAATTTTCCTTAGCATCTGCAGACTATTCGACTCTAAAGAGAAGAGGATATTAGAAGACATGAAGGCTGCCTTGCAGCAAGACAGTATTAGAGATTGGTTCCTAATGCCGAAGTATTCAATTATCAGGGTATATGGTTTTTCGGCTTCCCCTTTCATGCTACCAGTTTACCTAAATCCCTCAGTATTCACACTAGAATTGATCATGCAGAGGATTTCTGTTGATGAGGAGAATTTTACTGCACACAGGAAGGACTCTTGGATCTAATACCCTATTAATTTCGGGCCCTTCATTGTGAAGAAGCTAGCAACGTTACCAAAGGTGGAGAAAGTCAGTGAAGGCCATGAAGTTTCAGGTGACTCATGCACAGAATTATGATCCTAAGGGGATCATTTCCCAGAGGATGATCCAGGTACAGAGGTCAGCCTTTATTCACTCCATGATCCCCAACTTGTCACAGGACGAAAATTGTCTTGCCTATGATTTTGATTGGACTCCTGCAAAGAAAATTCAGGCTCCTAAAGAAGTGCAAGGTACGGTCCCAGCTACTCCCTTTCCCCTAAATGGTGATGGTTATAGCAGAAGGTCTTGGTTAGAGGCGGAGGATATGGAATGTGATGAACAAAGCCGTAGAAAGAATCCAAGGATATACGTAGAGGAGGACATCATCAACTTGGAGCATGAGTTTAATTTTGAGTCTGATTCCCTCAAAATAGTGATAAAGGAGGAGCTTGATTCAATAAACCCTACTGGGGGAAAGGTTGCAAATCAGATGGTGATCACGCATCAACTAGTGGTTGTAAATCCATCCACTACACACTCAGAGATAAATCCCCGAAGAACCACACAATCAATGAACAAGGGAGCAAGGAGTCTCTACTCAATTATTAGAAGTATTCTTTTGCCTCTGCCGTTGAAGGAAAATGTAAGGCTGAAAAGAAAATGTTGATCATCTATGGTAAACTCAATGAGCAATCCAAGGCTGAGACTTAGAAGCAGTCCAAGGAGCTAAGCAATCTATTAGGAAGCAAAGTCTCTTTCACTACTGCCAGGAATCTTACAACAAAATCCCAAATAAGATTGTGTTCCATAAGGGAGTTAACGATCATATCTATGCTGATCTGACTAATTAGTCGTTATCCTATCTCAAGTCCTAGAAAAGGATGGTTAAACTGGAGACCCAATTGAAGCAGGAAAAGGAAACAAACAAGGCACGGAACCTATAAGTGAAACTCCTGATGGACCAAATGGTAGAACTAACAACATAGAACGCTTTACAATAGCCCCTTGCATCTAAGTAGCTAGTGGAAAAAAGTAGGTTATTTTACCAGCTAGGCCACTTGCCAAGATATAGACTTACGAAAAGAAAAGAAAGACACCTATGAAAGACATCCAGCTACCTCCTCTAACCGTGTAGTTAGAAGGGGAGATTGAGGCATTGCCGCATGAAGTTTTGGATCTGAAAGGCCGCCTTGCTATGCTGGAGGTTGACAAGCGTACATGGGAAGAAGAGAAACAAAAGATGCAGAAGAGAATTGATGAATTAAATGACTATAGCGACCCTGAGGACATATCACCCACTACTCTAGCGATCAAAGATATGTCTGAAATGTCCTTGAAGGACCTGGAAATTAGTCAATTGAAGGAGGACAATCAAGAGCTCAAGGATAAGATCACTACTAAGGAAAATGAAGACTCCGCTGAAGAGATCAAGACACTGAAAGAGAAAGTAATTGGGTTCGAGGAAAGGGTCATAGGCCGAATTCCCCTGCAAGGGGCTAAAAATTTTCTTTGGGATGCAGTGATAAAGGAGATGCCCTCATTATAAAATCATTTGTTCATGGTGGATGAGCATTAAAAGGTTGCTATGGATGCAAGAAGAATATGTAAATCCCTGCAGGAAATTCTAGGGAAAAGTCCTAGGGAGGAGGCCTAGAAGGTGATTGTTGTTCTGAACTCAGCATCTAGGGAAGAACTAATTGCCTTGGGTATTACTGATAGGATATCAATTCTGGTGGAAGCAATGAGGATGACCACAAAGAATAACATGTTGCAGAATGCACTTACTAGGATTAACATTATTCAGCAAGGGGTAGAAAAGTTCAACAAATTTTTCCAGCCCCTATTTCAGAAAGGGTTTCCTGAGTTTTGGGGTCGAGACAGGAAGCTGGTCCCTCAAAGAAAATATGTCGAACTGCTTCAAGAGGAAAGAATAAACCATGCAAAGAGGGTATGAATGGTGGGATAAAGGGACATGTAATCATCAATAAACTCAACGAGTACTTTGAGCTGCTAGCAACACTCATGACTATCAAATCAGATCTCCCTGCTATTGGCCATAGACACCTAATTGACTTGGATGCTATCCTAAAGGAGTTATTTGAGATGGCCGCCCCTATAGATCATCAATGGAAAGATATACATAGAGTGAGAAATCATTAGCCTGAAAGGCCCGCTAGCAGCTAAGTCATCCATAGTCTATTAAAAATATGCTCGAAGTTGTCATTTTCATCAAGCAAGCCAGGAAACCCCAAATGTTGAGATTTCCCTTTTTTATTGGTCACGTGCAGCACAGCGTGCCTTCCCAAAATGTTTTGTGGGCACGACACATCTGCCACATCAGAGTTTTTTAGGATTTAGGATGTACTTTTGGGTTTGATTCCCACAATGTAACTAATTTTGATGCCTTGTTTTGAGATACGTCTTAGGGGTAAATTGCACTATAAATGTAACCTCTATGGAGGAGGAAGGGTTCGGCTTTCATTTTTGAATCCTTTGTTCTTGGATTGTAGCTCTGTAAACTTTCTTGGAAGTGTTAACGAAAAGTGTTTTTTTGAGTTTCTGAGATTCATCATAGTGTTCATATTCATTTTGTGTTTCCTGTTTGCGTCATTTTCATATGTGTAAATTATGCTAATGCTTTCTAGAGAAAACCATGACCTATCTTGAGCCTGCTAAGGGTTGTTGTGACATGTATTAATCCTTCTAGGACTGTTGTGGTTGACTAAAAGTGCCTTGACGACTGTTAAGGTTCCCAAGCATGTGTATGAAGGTACCATGAACTGCTGTGGGTTACTAAGGGTGTCGTGAGGGTGTGTAAATTTGTTGGCAGCATAATTGTGTACTACTTTACTAGGCCATGATCTGCTAGTATGGATGGCAGTCTGTGTGAGGTCTAGTATGTGGGTTGCTACCCTTTATTGGACTAGTTATGCAACTAATGAAACCCCTAAGTTGATTCCTCTCACCCATGTGTTGGCTACCAAGCTGGGAGCAAAGCTCAGAGAGGTCAGAAAGAATGGAACCTACTCCTGGTGGAGGCCTGATGGAAAACAAAAGTAACCATTAAGTACAAAAATGAGAGTGGTGCATGGTTCCTCTGCACATTCACACATTTCTCATCTCCACTCAACATGATGAGACAATGACCAATGAACAAGCTTTATCTAAAGGAAGAGAGAGGGTTCAATTTTTATACAAGGGGGATATGCTTTGAATAGTAAACTATATTGATCCCCATCAGATGCTGCTGAATTTTTTGTCTTATTTGCTTATGTAATTTGGTTAAGGGATTTCGTAAAAACACTTGTCAAAAATACCATTGAGCTATGCCAAATAGTCTTAGTTGGTTTTTGTATTCAATGTACTGCAGATATGTTGATGCAGGAGCATAGGCTCAAGAGGGAGAAGTCATTCATGACTTCACAAGGTCAATGGAACTCTTAAGAGACCTAGGGTCTCGTAAATTTGTAAATTTATTTATTTTGTAAAAGCTGAATAAAATGGATAAGGAATCTAGATCCTTTTCCACATGTAATAGTTAGGATTGAGTTAGTTGCAAGTCATAGGGTTAGCAGAGATCAATAAGGATTGTACTCCTTTATTATAGGATCTGGAAACATAATCCTCTTGTATTTAAATCAATTCGAGTTATTTTTTTAGTAGCTCAGTTAGCTTACAAAGCTTATTGGATCGCAGAATCTTAGGTTAGCTCACAGAGCTTAGGATAGGTCATAGAGGTTTTAGGATAGGTCAAAGAAGATTTTATTAGCTCATAGATCTTGAGAGGGAGAGAAATTCCACATAGCATGAATGGAGGAATGAGAGGTGTACAGAAGAGTGAGCGAGTGAACAAGTAGAATTCTCTGTGTGTATTTGAATTTCCGGTGAATTGAATAAAGAACAAAGGATTAAACTTTGCATGTGGTTTTGATGGATTTCATGTCTTCATATAGTTCTGTAGAAGTATGAATTCATCCCACATTCATTCCATATAATCATGTATATAAACTCTGTGGCTTTGGATTGCCATATTTGCTGAATTGCAAAGAAGAATTGATCCTGCCAGTGATCAATTAAGTGAAGCTTTGTAGAGGGTTAAACCTTAACCATTCGCTCAAATAAAACAAGATCATAGAGTGTGGGGAAGATCGACGGTTTATAATGATATCACTGGGAGAAGTTGCAAGCTTTGAAAAAAATTTCATGTGTGCAATATTCTATGGAATGCACTTAATAAATTTTGGAATCCATTGTTGATTTGATGGGGACATTGATCGAATGATCAGAAATCCATTTCGTTGCGTGAAAATGTAAGTTGTACGAACACTTAGGCTAGCCGCGAAATTGATAGATCAAGATCGACGGAGGGAAAGAAGCATTGTGCGGAAACTCTTTTTTTGGAAGTGACAAAATTCGAAAAGCCAACTTCCAATTCCCACCTTCCGGAAAGAATTACACTGCGGAAGGGAACTTGCGAAAACCTAGAATTTCGCTGGGAAAGAAAGTTAGACAGTGTGGAAATTTGTTTAACACAAAGAGTTTGTTTCATATCTCAAGGGTTTTTACATCTGTATGCAAATCAATGCCATCGTATGTGTATATTGACTATAATATCTAGATCTTGATTTTTGTAGCGCTAATAGTGAATAGTAAATGCAATAGAGATTTATTTGCATAAATAACAATGAAAATAAACCCTAAATATCATATTCATATAACTTTGAGTTTACAATGACTGTTACAACAGTTCTAAGGTGGACAAGCAAATATGAAATTACTTTAACTCTAACATGTAGCTTTTTTATCATGCACAATGATTTATGGAAGTGAGATTTGGTGTCTCAATTTTTCTTTGGTGTCTTCCTTTCCCTGCCAGCGCGCCTCAAAACAACCCAAATAGTCTTCTTCTCGTTATTATTCTACAGCTCCCTTCTTCACTACTCAGAAATGTTATGCACATTTGTAACAAGAGGGAAGACTACAATGAGATTACCCAAAAAAGCTCTAGTAGATTCCTGTAGGTGTCAATATGGATTGCAGCTCCCTTTTTAGCTATAACAACCCTTTATATTGTCCCAGATGAACTGCGTGGATCACTGTAGATGTGGAACTGTAAATCACCCTCACAAACAAGACTGTGTCCTCTCCAACAGAAAGTAAATTGTCCTCACAAAAAATACTGTGTCCTCTCCAGACGATGTCATGACCCACGCAGTCCAAACTCAGCTAACAAATGAAGAATACAGCCTCCACAAGAGGAAATCGAACCTTTTGTTACTCCTTTTTATTCAAAAACATAAAAACCAAAGACCCCTATAGCATCTTATATCTAGATGGGCCTGGAAATTTGTTGTATGTATAACCACGACATGAGCCTATAATCCTAGGTATAATATAATATTGTTACTTGTTAGACTCATAGAAAGACCCCCTTGGGATAAACATTATTATAGAATATGGTATGGGGATGGCACTAGGGAGTTTATTTTCTTATATTCTTATTTTAATTATTGCATAAGCGTTTCTAGCTTCTATTCTATTGCTTGTCAAGGATATTTATAACTTACATCGTAGGGAGGCTCTATGGTTAAATATAAATATCTTTCTAATGTGGAAATATCCCAACCTATATACTAACTAATATATGTTGTTAGTATGATAGGAGATCAAGATGTTAAAGTTGTCACCACCATTTCAACATATCAATGTATTTTTAGGAGGAGTTAGAAATGGCTTCGATCACCTCATTTAATGGCTTGGAAGGTATGGGGAACTTCATTTCTTTTATGGATCAAGAAATCTCACTTGGGAGTGATTAAATTAGTCAAAGGTGCAGTGCAATGGCCATTCCATTATTAGAGATCACTTGGTTCAATAATTTCATATGCCATTTGTCATTGACTCTACAATGACCTAATTAAATAGAAATTCTGATGCAGGCATGTGTAAAAACTACTACACTTCCACCACTAAAATGGTTCATTGAACAATGAAAATATATAAATGAGGTGGAGGCTATATATTGACATCGCATGATTAAATGTAACACCATATATCTATTCTCATTATTCTAATATCTCTGGTTACCTAATTGATATGTCAATTAAGAAAGTAGATTTGTAAGGCATACTACCATAGAAATTTTAGCTCATATGATTTCCATAAGAAGAGAGATCATAACTCCAACCAAGAAAAAAACAATAAATAATTGTTTGAATACATATGATAGATCTCTTAGTAAGGAAAGAAACAATAATGAGTCATATCATGCCAGTAGTTACAAATAGCAGATAAAAGAGAAAATATCTTGTGTAGAATCATGAGAGAGTCTATGGAAATAAACTAATTTAGTACAATTATTTTATCCTTATGGTATCCTTAATTATTGAGATGGGACCTTGAATGATATATAAGTAATTTGATCAAGTAACTGGTAAATCCACCTAGGTAATGCAGTAGATACCAACTAGAAATAATACTATGTTTGGATAAGACAATCACTTTCAGTTAGGGATGATGGTTAAGGGAATACTTAAGGATCAATTAGATGAAATTTTGGATCTATATAGCCATCTTTTTCTCTGATCTAGCTACAATATTGTCATGGTTCACTAATTCATATAACAAGTGTTGTAGGAATTAGAAAGGTGTCCTTTCCATCATTAACACATATAATACTAGGTATAATATACCTATAATTTGTTTGATAATTATAAAGAGATGGAGGGTTGACATTGTAGGTTAAAAATTATACTTATAAGGAGATGGGGGTCACNATTAGATTATCATTAGGAGAATTGTTTCAATGGTATTAATATTGGTCTAAAACACATAGGTTAATGGTTCAAATTCCATTTATCTTTATAAGAATTGCATATGGTTAATGGAATAGGTCATATAAAAATTCTTAATATTTAAAAGGATTATATAGGTTCTTGTAGGTTTTCTCTAGGTATGACCTTAACCAATGTATTAATGAATTTTCAAACTTATGGAGAGCATATAGATTAAATGAAGCATCGTATATCTCTTATCCTAATTATTCTAATATCCATCGTTACCTAATTGATAAGTCAATTAAGAAATTCGATTTGTAAGGCATACAACCATAGAAATTTTAGCTCATATGATCATAAATCCAACCAAGAAAAAAACAAGGATAACATGTTTGAATGCATATGATAGACCTCTTTGTAAGGCAATAAAAAATAATGAGTCATATCATGATGCCAGTAGTTACAAATAGCAGATCAAAGAGAAAATATATATCTTGTGCAGAATCATAAGAGAGTCTGTGGAAATAGACTAATTTAGTTCAATTATTTTATCTTGCTGGTATCCTTACTTATTGACATGAGACCTCGAATGATATATAAGTAATTTGATCAAGTAACCGGTAAATCAACCTACGTATAAATGCATGCAGTAGATACCCACTAGAAATAATACTATGTTTGGATATTGTGACCTCAACATCTAACCTTAGATGAAATTAATGGCATCCCTTATGTGGTAAGCTAAAATTGATTACTAGTGCACTTGAATACATTGAAACAAACTCACTACCCCCATCCTTATACAAATAAACATCAGAATCAATGCATTATAAGCCATGGTTATTACATTATTTAACTTCATGCCATCAACCACAATAGGCTAATATACATGGTAAATTTCATGGTATACCCTCTCAACCTCCTTATATGTATCAAGACATTTTCCTTGTGAAATCCATTAATTCATCAAATGATTATTAATGTAAGTATGAATATTCGGTTGATCACAACCATTTTCCTACATATGCTCCACTAGTGCATGATAAATGACAACTTTGCCTCCTTTGCAATGTCCATTATTCAAGGTAGTATATGTTACTTCATTTGGTGTCAATCATTTTCAGTTAGGGATGATGGTTAAGGGAATACTTAAGGATAGCTTAGATGAAATTTTGGAGCTATATAGCCATTTGTTTCTTTGATCTAGCTACAATATTGTCATGGTTCACTAGTTCATATAACACGTGTTGTAGGAATTAGAAAGGGGTCCTTTCCATCATATTAACACCTACATTACTAGGTATAATATACCTATAATTTGTTTGATAATTATAAAGAGATGGAGGGTTGACATTCATGTAGGTTAAAAATTATACTTATAAGGAGATGGGGGTCACATCATATTCATATGGTCCATCAAACAATTTATCAGATTATCATTAGGAGAATAGTTTCAATGGTATAATATAGGTATGAAATACATAGGTTATTAATGCCGGTTCAAATTCCTTTTATCTTTATAAGAATTGCATATGGATGGAAGAGGTTATAATGATAAAAATTCTGAATATTTAAAAGGATTATATAGGTTATCTTGTAGGTTTTCTTTAGGTAGGAACTTAATCAATGTATTAATGAATTGTCAAACTTATGGATAGAATATGGATTAAATGAAACATCGTATATTTCTTCTCATAATTATTCTAATATCCCTCGTTAGCTAATTGATATGTCAATTAAGAAATTAGATTTGTAAGGCATACCACCATAGAAATTCTAGCTCATATGATCTCCATAAGAAGAGAGATCATAAATCCAACCAAGAAAATAACAAGAACAAATTGTTTGAATATTGCATATGATAGATCTCTTTGTAAGGCAAGAAAAAATAATGAGTCATATCATGATTCCAGTAGTTACAAATAGAAGATAAAAGAGAAAATAGATATCTTGTGTAGAATCATAAGAGAGTCTATGGAAATAGAGTAATTTAGTACAATTGTTTGATCCTTATGGTATCATTATTGACTTGGTACCTTGAATGATATATTAGTAATTTGATCAAGTAACCGGTAAATCCACCTACATATAAATGCCTACAGTAGACACCGACTAGAAATAATTATATGTTTGGATATTGTAACCTCAACATCTAACCTCATATGAAATAATTAATGACATCCCTTATGTGGTAAGCTAAAATTGATTACTAGTGCACTTGAATTCATTGAAATAAAATCACTGCCCCCATCCTTCTACAAATAAGCATCACAATCAATTCATTATAAGCCATGGTTATTATATTATTTAACTTCATGTCATCCACCACAATAGGCTAATATACATGGTAGATTTCATGGTATACCCTCTCAACCTCCTTATTTGTATCAAGTCATTTTCCTTGTGAAATCCATTCATCAAAGGATTATTAATGTAAATATGAATTTTTGGTTGATCACAACCATTTTCCTTCATATGATCCACTAGTGCAAGAAAAACGACAACTTTGCCTCCTTTTAAATGTCCATTATTCAATGTAGTATATGTTACTTCATTTGGTGTTAATCATTTTCAGTTAGGGATGAGGGATAAGGACATACTTAAGTATAGATTAGATGAAATTTTGGATCTATATAGCCATATTTTTATCTGATCTAGCTACAATATTGTCAAGGTTCACTAATTCATATAACAAGTATTGTAGGAATTAGAAAGGTGTCCTTTCCCTCATTAACACCAACATTACTAGGTATAATATACCTATAATTTGTTTGTAAATTATAAAGAGATGGAGGGTTGACATTGTAAATTAAAAATTATACTTATAAGGTGATGGGGGTCACATCATATTCATATGGTTCATTAAACACGTTATCAGACTATCATTAGGAGAATAGTTTCAATGGTATAATACAGGTCTGAAATACATAGATTATTAATGCCAGTTCAAATTCCTTTTATCTTTATAAGAATTTCATATGGTTGGAAGAGGTTATAATGATAAAAATTCTGAATGTTTAAAAGGATTATGTAGGTTTTCTCCAGGTAGGACCTTAACCAATGTATTAATAAATTGTAAAACTTATGGAGAGCATATAGATTATATGTAACACCATATATTTCTACTCATAATTATTCTAATATCCCTCGTTACCTAATTGATATACCAATTTAGTACAATTATTTGATCCTTGTATCCTTACGTATTAACATGGGACCTTGAATGATATATACATAATTTGATCAAGTAACCAGTATATCCACCTACGTATAAATGCATGCAGTAGATACCGACTAGAAATAGTACTATGTTTGGATATTGTAACCTCAACATCTAACCTCAGATGAAATTAATGAAATCCCTTATGTGCTAAGCTAAAATTGATTACTAGTGCACTTGATCACATTGAAACAAACTCACTTCCCCCATACCTCTACAAATAAACAACACAATCAATGCATTATAATCCATGGTTATTACATTACTTAACTTCATGTCATCCACCACAATAGGCTAATATACATGGTCAATTTCATGGTATACCCTCTCAACCTCCTTGTTTGTATCAAGTCATTTTTCTTGTGAAATCCATTCATCAAAGGATTATTAATGTAAGTACGAATATTTGGTTGATAACAACCATTTTCCTTCATATGCTCCACTAGTGCAAGATAAATGACAACTTTTCCTCATTTGCAATGTCCATTATTCAAGGTAGTATATGTTACTTCATTTGGTGTCAATCATTTTCAGTTAGGGATGATGGTTAAGGGAATACTTAAGGATAGATTAGATAAAATTTTGGATCTATATAGCCATCTTTTTATTTGATCTAGCTACAAGATTGTCATGGTTCACTAATTCATATAACAAGTGTTGACACCTACAATACTAGGTATATACCTATAATTTGTTTCATAATTATAAAGAGATGGAGGGTTGAAATTGTATGTTAAAAATTATACTTATAAGGAGTTGGGGGTCACATCATATTCATATGGTCCATCAAGCAAGTTATCATATTTTCATTAGGAGAATAGTTTCAATGGTATAATATTGGTCTAAAAAACATAGGTTAATGGTTCAAATTCCTTTTAACTTTATAAGAATTGCATATGGTTGGAAGAGGTAATGATAAAAATTCTTAATATTTAAAAAGATTATATAGGTTCTTGTATGTTTTCTCCAGGTAGGACCTTCACCAATGTATTAATGAATTGTGAAATTTATGGAGAGAATATAGATTAAATGTAACACCATACATATCTTCTCATAATTATTCTAATATCCCTAGGTATAAATGCAGTAGATACCTACTAGAAATAATAATATGTTTGGATGTAACCTTAACATCTAACCTCAGATGAAAATGAAATCCATTATGTGGTAAGATAAAATTGATTACTAGTCCACTTGAATCTATTGAAACAAACTCATTGTCCCCATCCTTCTAAAAATAAACCTCACATTCAATGCCTTAGAAGCCATGCTTATTGCATTATAACTTCATGTCATCCACCACAATAGGCTAATATTGCATTTCCTTTTGTTGCATTTCTTTGGTTCCCTCCTTCCTTCCTTTGGTCCACCTACATGACTCCTAGTACGAGGGTCCTTCCCCTTTTCATTGAAAACCTTTGGAGAAAACTCACGTGTTTTTGTTATCTATACCAAAAAAAACGAAATTAAATTTACCAAAAAAAACAAAAAAAAATGAAATTAAAAAAAAATGGGACCCTAACATAACTTTTCACATTTTATCTCCCATGAATAGTTTTGCCGAGAAAGGGCAACGTTTTATTTTTGCACATACCAGTATTTACTTTCTTTGATTCTGGTATTTAACATTATGAAAGTTGAAGCTAAGCTGTTGGGATATATTGAGGTGAACTGCATGAGGTGTAACTTAAGTTTCATTGCATTCTTGTTCTGGGTTATGTGTTATTGTAGGTAATTTATCGATGCTTTCATGAAAACAACATAAAACCTGGAAAAAAAAACACTAAAAACATCTTGTGGTTTCTTTATTGACAGAAATCAAAATAGTGGTTCCTCTGCTACAAAATTTTAAGTGTAATATGCATTATGTGCTGCATTTTGTACAAAATTTTATCATATAATTAGTAAGTGTAATATGCATTCTGTGGTTTCTTTATTGACAGAAATCAAAATAGTGGTTCTTATCCTACACAATTTTAAAAATTATGTAAACATTTTTTGTTTCCTCTAGGGATGACCATGGATTGTGGTGGCTCTTCCTAGCTGAGTCATGGATTATTTGACATTCATTTAGCTGGGTTGTGATTGTTTTGTGAGCACTAGAGTTGGAATGCACTTTCCCACTACTGCAAGAACGTTTTCATGTTCATCTTTGGGGCTTCCTATGTAAACCTTTTCCTACTTCCAGCCTCTAAGGCTGAGGGGTCTTCACTCTTAGAGACTGAGATATCTTGTTGGCTACTGTATGTGTCTAACCTAAACCTACAACACTCTAACCCTCTCTCTCTCAAGTTATGACATCTATTCCTTTTAGCAGATAGTCCTTACAAATAGTCTTCCCTTTTACTTTTGAAACTTGTTAGATAGATTAATCATTTAAACAACTTTCAGTTAAGAATTGAGTGATGATAGAATTTATTTTTTTGGTTAATTATGTAGGATTTGTACAAGTTGAGACATGGAGGTAAGTGATTGTTTGTGATTAAAGTATATCATTATTTTTATTTAATTTAAATTGTTTTTGTTCTAACAGAAACGAGTAGGTTTTATATTAATAAAATTGTGGTTGAGCCACCCAAGAGGTTACATCTATGAGTTCTTTGCAAAAAACCAAATTTCCCATCACAGCAAATGGGAATACTACTTTTATTTAATTTAAATTTTTATAACATATTACTTGTAATTTAATAACAATCTAATAGGCTATGGCTAATCGATACTGTAATCATTTAAAAAAAACTAGCAAAGTGGGTTATGACACGAAATTAAAAAAATATGATGATGAAAATTTCAAAAAGAACGCGTCAAAATGATCAAATGGGAAAGAAAGGGACATGCATCTCAGAAGGTAAATATTTAGAAATACAACAATATATTTCCTTAGGTAGTTATACAATGCTTATTTTTATTGTATGATGATGTTAGACATTTGCTTAATAACATTCTTGGCCACAACCATAAAGAAGAGGAAAATACAAACCATAGAAAAGAATATTAGTACACCTTCTATGCCTTTGAATGACTCTACTAGTCCTAACAAAGAAGCAAATGACAAAGATACATTTTCCTCTTTTAAGGAGGAAGAGCAACATGAACAAGGTAAGCCCATTAATTCAGATTTTCTAGTTCCTTATAACTATAAATCTTATGATTAAGAAATCCATAACACCTTTATGTGCCCTTCTTTTATAGAATATGTTCACGAACAACCATGCCATATGGATAACAGTGTAGAAGGGGAAGATCCCTCGACACAAAAAGAGGCGGAGCAACATGAAAAACAAGGTAAGGTCATTAATGTATAATTTTGTAGTTCTTCATAAATAAAATTTTATGACTTAGAAATCCATAACACCTTTATGTGCCCTTATTTTATAGAAGATGTTCAAAAAGAACAATGCCCACAAGATATTAGTATAAAGGTGAAGATCCCTCTACAAAAGCATCGACAAAGAAAGTTAAGAAGAAAGGTAGAGGATCAACTAAATGTGCAAAAATCAATAACTTTGAGGAAAAGATCGAAATTCATATCAATGAAAGGAACCAACCAATTAGTCCAAACTCCGTGAAGCTATCTTCATTACTAGGTGTGCTTGGAAGGGAAATGGTTCCAATCAATTATTTTGATTGGAGGAAGGCTTCAGATCAATTAAAGGAGGACTTGTGGAACATTATTAATGTGAGTATTAGACATTACATGTATTTGTTTTCAACATTTCTATTTTTGGATGATTTTGAACTTTATTTTCAAACCATGTATGGCATCTAAAAAACCTAAGGTGGAGGCCATTTCATTGGATGACATTGACACCACTGCTGCATGGAGAGTGGAGATTGAGGAACCTATTATGGAGGTAGCCCATGATTGGTTAGAGGATGATACACAGGACAGAAAGAGTGAGACATGGGACGATGAGTGGTTAGACTCATTTGAGATTGTGCCACCACCAAAGCCACTAGTTACACAACTACCAGCTGCACAACCACCAATTGCACAACCACCAATTTTTGTTTCACAGCCACAGTCTCAGTTAGAGGGAGCCAGATATATGGGCATTGGTAGCAGTAGCAGTGGTAGAGTACTTGATGAGGGTCTAGTACCTCATCATTATTTTAGTTCTTCTAGAGTACATCAGTTTCCAGGAACTTCTACGACATAGTCCACGACGACCCCCAAGAGCACCTGGAATTTCTAGCTCTGGAGGCAAATCCATTACGAGAGCGATTACCTTTTACTCGTAAAATAGGTAGAGGGAATCCATAGTTTACTTTATTTAGTTTATTTCATTGCATATGAGATACATAATACAATGATTGTATTTTTTTGGTGATTCATGACTCAGGGACTCAAGATCCAAGACACGATTCATTTTTTATGTGTGATGTATCACTAGACATCTTATACATCTTATAAATCAATTTTATTTGCATATTCATGTAGCAATGTGTTTATTTGATGTTCTTGTTTCTTTAAATGTTTAGAAAATTGTAAAAAAATGAACATTTTTGTATTTTTTTAAAGTGGCCGATATTTACGGACATTTTCACCGATAAATCCGAAATTTCTTTTTGGATCCTCAGCGATACACAATATTTGTAACATTGATCTATACACACTCTATTTCAAGGGTATGGTCAGTATTTCACATCTGTACAGGACAGATTCTTATGGGATTTGCACATGTTTACAAACAATAATACTATGCACAGGGACATCAAAAGAACTGACATTTGAGTGGATCTCAATGGTCAAGTGAAGTTGACAGATTTTGTCTTCCAGAAGCATGATTGAGGAGCATCAATTGATGAAATTTCTATGTTGACCTAGTCTAGTACATTGTAATTGGCATGGGTGCATTGCCATATGATTGCCTTTACCATAGTAAAAGATCACCCAACATAAAGAGGACACTTGCCAGCAAAAGGAGGAATTTCTACAGTATTATTTTACACATGTTTCTCAGACGTCACACTTATTTTAGTGGATCCCCTTATTGTATATAATGATTTATTGAATATTATTTTTTTTTTGTCTTTCATCTCTCCTATGTATCCTTAGAAGGCTAACAAATGGGAGTGGTTAAATTGGTTCCCCAACTTCTTATTATCCCTTTCGCAGTTAGGTTATTATGCATTCCATAATGCATTGACTTTATATTAGTTGATTTTGAATGGAAATTAATGTTCATTAATTCTAAAGTTCAACTTTGTAATTTTTATTATTTATTAAAACTAGTTTTTATAGAATTTTATTAATGTCTTATTATAAAATCATTAGGCTGGATATAAATCATTACAATTTATTTAATATGTACTAATGCCTTGGAAATTTCGCACAAGCGTTCGGGAGTTAGGTCACGCGTCGGTGAAATCAATTCCTTGAGATTTACCTTGTTTAATGAGCTCTCAAGGAACAACTGTGTCTTTACTTTGGAGAGTGGATCATTTATTTAACAGAACAATACACGCAGATCATCTCAATATGTGTCCTCTGAGGGTCGTTCAGTTTCTTCTTACCAATCAAATCACATTTAAAAAAATATGTGAAATCCTAAAAGGTGCAAGTGATTTAAAATATTTCCATTGCTTTACATAGAAAAAATTATTCTCCATTCTAGTTGTTCTATCCACCATCTATTACAATATCTTTTTGGCAGATTCCAAAAATAATAGTTTATGGCATATGAAACCATGTGGTAACATGGGAAAAATGCAACATTTTGTGATCGCATGTACAAGATCTCTGATCTATTCAATTGCTAATAATAATACAAGAGCCATGTGGTGGCAATGTCTCCGACATTGCTACCTGCTTTCTAGAAAGTTGTAGTGAGGAGCAATTTGGTTAAAGTTAAGGACAATTGATGAATAATTCTTAGACTTGTATTTTTTAGATAATTAAACTTCACTAAAAACACTCTATATTTATATTTATTTGCAGGCTTTGTTGCAACAAAGTGACAAGTTCTATAGATTATCAACATATATTTATAGTTCTCATTGCTATGAATTTATGGAGATCTCAAGATCAAGTCACAATGAGTTCCTTGGGTTTGCCATGTGTTGTGCCCCTGCTCAACAGCCTTGTAAAAATCATTATTTCATCAAGCAAAATTCCGTTTTGTTTGATGGAATGGTTAAATTTACAAGGACAAATTTAATGAACTTTTAGCTACTGATATGGTGGTTTCTATTGAGCTACTGATTTGTTGAAATTCGGTTTT
>LPNX010142320.1:295516-318038 GCA_001517045.1 Pseudotsuga menziesii
ACTATTGTAATGCAAGTACTGAACTGCTGGTTCTAACTGGATGGGCTGCTAGGCGGTTTCCTGCCTGTTGTCATTTTGTTTTGGACTGGTGATGTTGGATTTACGTCTTATTAAGTTTTAAAACTGGTTTGCGTTTATGACATCTCGCAGTTGTTAGTATTTGTATTTCTTGAGTTTATATCTTTCGTTATAGTTCATTTTCATTAATTATGCGAAAGTAATCTTTTAAGTATTCGCTGCTTCTGGTTTTCAGTCATATTGGTATAATCTGTCATGTATTTAATAATTGTTATTATTGGTATATGATAGTTAGTAATGCATGTATTAATTTGCAGGTTTTAAATGTCTTTACTATTCTGCAAATGAGATTTTACATTACGTTTTCCAGTGTTTGCTGAGAATCAGTATTAGTTTAATCGTGCTCCCGATCGGGATAGGGGTTAGATTAGGACTTTAGGATTTATTTAATGTTATTTTTTTGCATGATATTAAAACTGTGAATATGATTACCTACGTTTCTGTAAAAACATCTTTAGCTTACTCCTCGGTGTGAATGCTGTATATTTGTGTATATGGTTAACAGTATTATATTAGTTTTTGTTTGTTTCTGAATTCTGCTGTATCTATAGAACAAATTTGTGTATAGTAGTTTCATACAACAGCAGTATAAAACTCAGTTTTAACTCTAATAAATCATTAAGTTTAAACACCTACTAATCGATAGCACTAGTTACCCTTTTAGGATCCCAGGCTAACAGAGCCTATAAACCTGTCGGGAACGACTACCTAAAACAGCTTGGAACCTGTTCTAAGGATCCCGGACTGGGTCGTTTTCCCCCGTTGCGGGCTTATCCAAATACGCCCGTCAACACCATGAAATTATGGAGATCTCAAGATCAAGTCCTATTGAGTTCCTTGGGTTTTCCAACCAATATTTTGATTGATGATTACTACCATCCTACATCTAGAAAATAAAGGAAAAAAGGCTAAATCTACAGGATGGTGGTAAGGTACTAGTAAAAAAGATACAACAATTTGATTAACATGAAATACTACAAAAAAATGGTATAAGGTCGACAAACAAGAAAGACATGACAAAATATGTGTGGCATCGTGATTCCTAAGAAGATGGATATTATATCCAATGTTATAAATTATGTTGTCATATTTTGAACCAAATTATTTATATGTTACTAGAGTTATATCTTAGAGATGTTGCAGATTGTGTTCTTTGGTACATTAAGAGGTTCTTAAAATATTTGAATTTTTTAGGAAACAATTCCAAAAAAAAGATTAGAATTAGGAGGTTTAAGGAGAGTGCTACTTCCATTTTTTGTTATCGTTAACTCTCATTTTTAGATTTATTTGTCTACATTGCTACCTTGTATACAATCTTCATATATCCCTAGGAAATTATTATCTAAGGGGAGCATTCACCACCAACAACCCTAGATCAAAATACCTACTCATACGCTCCACATGGACAAACCACTGCCGACTTATTTCATGCTCAGAATATAACACCAAATCTAAAGCGCTCCAGCATGCATGGCATATCTTCGCAAAATCTCCCACCATCACAGCTACTCCATCTCTTTGCGTGAAGGTGCTATCTGTTCTCAAAACGTGCCATGGTCGCTCTCACACACTAGAGAAAAATATGATATTATATGAATAATAGGATATAATCGATATTTAGGCACATAGGCGTATAGATGATAGACTTTGGGGGTGGACTACCATCTACGCTTTTTCATCTATCGACGAGAATGAGACAAGTGTACTATCCAAATTGATTCTATGGTTGTCACTCCAAAATTAATAATTAATAATTTCAAAAAAAAAACTTATTAGATACAACTACGAGCTTAACTCCATCCATTATTAGATACAACTATAATTTTAACTCTAATGATTCTAGAACTATTAGCTTAACTTGAACTCTAATCACAATTATATTAGAGAACTATTAGGTACAACTATTAGCTTAACTTCAACTCTAATCACTTAATGCTTAGTCCAATTGCATTTGACATCTAGGAGTCTAGCTAATGTGCATTCATGTAGTCATGTAAGAATCGAATTCGTAATTAAATCCTTCGAACTCCTAATAAACTCCTCGAAACTCTTAACAATCATATTAATAACATTAATGTATCTAAGATATCCCACTAAACATTTATTTAACAAATTAATAATATTTTTTATATAATGTTTTAAATATGTGGCATACATTAATTGTTTGTTAGTTTACCTATATTCATAAATATATATAAATAAAAATACAAAAATAGTTTAATTTTGTTTCTGCTAGGTAATTTTTATTCATGTCTCCACCAAATTTTTTTATATACTTGTATACCTTTCAGATCTAATTTGTGTATCTTTCACATTAAATTCAAATAAAAAGGAATTTGATTCCTTTCAGGTCCATTTATGGAGGCGGTCACTTAATATTAGTGTCCGCTTTCCTGCATACGTAGCTAGTCCAAATCAATAGATTGTGTTTCTTCTAAAGCAAGTCTCGAGCATGCTACGCGTGATTCATTGATTTTTGGTCGTTTATTCTGTATTTATGCAACTTTTCATAAACCCTAACTTTACTATTCTCAGTCTTCGATAGCATCGAAGATTGGAGATAACTTTGAACGTTTACATACATCAATGGAATACAACGAATTCATGATTGAGCTGATGAAACCAATACGTGGGTAACCATACGATATTGATATATCTATAAACCCAGCCAAGATGGGCGGGCAGCAGGAGAATTATTACTTCCAAATTTTCACCGTTTCAGCTCCAATTATAACCATAACCATTCCCTTATCTGAAATGTCTCGGTAAATACTGTTGTTATGATAGAACTCTGGAGAATGTACGTTTGGCCGGCCCTGATTATTGCAGGCTTTCAAGCTATATATATATATATATATATATATATATATATATAATCTGTGTGTGAGAGATATGATGGCTCTGAAATGAATTCCATCCCGAATTGCCTAGGTTGTCTCCAGAGAAAATATCTGTTATCATTATGAATTCATGCAGCAACCTATGTCAATATTTTGTAATGCATAACGCTTATAATGACCTTTATCATTGAAAATGAAAACCCAAAAATTATTTGCTTAGTCATGTATTGAGAATTGCTTTTCATGGATTCAATAAAGTCCTCATCATATAATGGATTTGTATCCAATTAATGCGTAACCCTAGACAATGCACGTAGTGGAATAAATGTAGTAGTACTGCCACTTTAAAGCTATTTTCAGAGACAACAATTTTCAGAGTCCTGCATGCTTTACTCATCATGTTATTTTGTCTTCTGAACGAGCACTGTGAAGTGGGCATTGCCATATCTAGGATTCTATTGATTTATTCTGCTTAAAGACATCTGTATCCAGCTTTTCATGTTCTCTAAGCACTATTCAGGGAATGTAGATTGCCTTTTTCATCATTCCCTTTGCTTTCAGGGAGAAAAAATCACATCTAACCATCTGCACCATATTCTTCTTTTGGTACGAGAAAGACTAAGGCGTTCTCTTTTAATAGTACTGAAAAGTAAGTAACGTTCACAGTTGGAAGTATTGGGATATTGTTATTTTCCTAAATCAGAATACAATATTTACATTCTTATTGCAACAAATTTTTAAGTATATTGTATTCTTTTTGAAGTAGGATTCAAAGGTTTATGGGAAAATGTAATTTTCCAGCAGTCTGGTTAAACCCTGTAAAATGATGCAAAATGATGAGGATTCCAATAAGTTATCAAATTAAAACAACAAACTCATCCCAAACTTGCTGCAATCATGCTTCTCCATCATCACACAAAAAGAAAAGACAATAAACACACAAAAAGAGAAAAAAACAAAACTGAAATGCAGCGTGCATATTACCCAATTCATCAAAAATCCAAAGCAATTCCTTCTCTCTTTTATGCATATAATAAAATAGCTCGAGGTCATAGAAATGATAGACTTCAGCTTCTAGGAGAATCAAACCCTAACCTCAGATCGAATTTGCAATTTATTTTTTATATTTTTGAACTCATTTTGTGCGTATTGCAAGGAATCATGCAACATTCCAAGTGAGAGTCACAGTCATAATTGGTATTCATACAGATAATTGGTTTCCACAGTAAACCGAATAAACTCGATCTGCTCATCTTAGCCGTGATTCACTCCTTGGTGCAATTGTGGCAAGACATTAAGAATCCATTTTCTTGGCCAACAACAAACAAAACCCAAAACCTAAATCAAAGAAAACCCAAAACATAAAACCTTTCACAACCAAACCACTAAAACATTTCAAGCATTATCTTACCCAACAGGTAAATGTATCTAAGTCAGGACCAACCCAGTAAGACCTTTAAAAGATCTAGCATTTGTACAAACTAATGAATATTACCTATAGAACACAACTTCTACAAGTATGTGCAGAGGTGAGGATGTTGTTTTAATTTTAAAAACAACATTAACGAACATAATCAAAACATAGTTTTCTACTGAACAGTAAAACATAGTTTTCTACTGAATAATGAAGATCACTGCTCCTTATCGAATGCTGACAATGGAGATAGAATTTAGAAGAAAACCATGATCTCCTCAAAACCACAAAAACAAAAGCAATAGGATACAATCAGAATTTAAACATCAAGCTTCCCATAAAATAAACTAAATTTAATAACCCAAAACCCAACTCACCTAAAAGATCATGTGTAGTATGTTTATGAGGGTCTGCTTGCAGCTCCGGGTCAGTCCTTTCCTTCGACTTAGCCATTACATTATCAACACCAAATCCAACAATGCTCACAACGTCTTCCATAACCAACCTGTGGGCTAAGTCAAAAAAACCACTATGGTAACCCAACAAAGGAGGGAAACCAGTGTCCATGGATTATCTGAGCTGAACCCAATACAAAATAACTCATGTTAGTGCAACACAGTTCGATTAACTTGGGGGATTTCATTTCTTAGTGATGGGTAGCTCCAGATTTCTCCATACTCTGCAGTTGGGGCACTCCAAATTTGTTCATATTGTAGGATCCTTATTTACATATCCTCTCGTCACGTGCAGAGAAAGTAGTCAGGGACAATCCATCAATCTCATCGATACAATAAGCGTATGAAAATATGGATAAACTAAAATATAAGTAAAAACAATATTTTACTCCCCACACTGCCATCAAGAAAAGACTCCCCAGCGCAAAAGTAGTGCAGGGCATGAATCCATAACTCTCATCGCAAAAACAACTCGATCTCGAGTTCAAATCCCTCTGCGACCAATTCTCCGAACTAGGCTACAAGATAAATCCCACAGAAGAAACCACATTGTCGACTCCGCGATCGATCCTCCTATGCTTCCTACTGTGAACGTAGCATGCGCATTGCATCAGGAGGAGCAGCACAACAGGAAATCCCTTCATCATGAATCTTCACTCTGTTACTCAGATCTATTATCTGCCTGAAATTTCTTCTAAAACGCTATTAAACAGTCTCTTGAGAAACACGGCTGACCAAATCGTTACTACTGAACGAGATCTCTTTCCAACATGTACGAGGAAACCACTATGGTAGATCATTACTGAAAGAGATTTCGGTCCAACATGTGCAACCAAATAGCTGCGGCCTAGATTTGATGTTCTACAAAACTATTTTTCTAGTTCAGCTTGAAGTTTGCACTGATAAATAACTTGTTAAAACTACTAACAGTGATCTGTTGAACTGAGCATCAGGAAGATCGTAACGCAGTGATCTCTATGGAGGCCAGTGTTTGCGTTTGGGAGGAAGATCGTAAGCGGTGATGTCTATGCAGGTCAGTATTGGCCTTTGGGAGGTTTCGGACAGAAGGAAAAGAGGTTAATGTGGCATAACTCAACCACCATTGGTCCTAGCTTTCACGGGTTTCACATTTGAAATCTCCATTTTGAAGATAATAACAGTTTTATAGTCATTTAAAACCTTGAAGACTTTCTGTTGATAGGGTACCAGTTTTATTTGTGGCTGGGTCGATCATTTTGCTATCCTAATATTTACTATCAACAAAACTTGCTACATGCAGTGTTGCCCTAATAAAAAAAAGACCTTCTATAGGTTCCAAGTGTTTGATAAGATTTATTTGCTGATAAGCTTTATTTGCTGCTCCGGCCCATTTTCAAGCATGCCTGGAATTTGACGTCCTGTGGAAGTTTTTTTCACTCTCAAAACTTATTTGACTGCTAGCTAACTAATTTAGGCTAAGTACACATAGTTTCTTGGTCTTCCACAATTAATGGAGTGGGTAACAGCATTAAGTGGCCATTTAAACTCTCAATATCATTGAATGGATGTTACTTATTTGCCATTGCAGAAGCCTCAGAGAGACTGCATCAAATGCCAAGGTCGAGGCCTATTACTCAACCTGAAATGCTAAGGTCGAGGCCTTAAAGATGTTGTACTCCATAACAGATGGCGAATTATAAAATGAAACTTACCTTGAGAGCTATGCTCATTATTAAAAACTTGCAGATCCATTAAAAGCTTGCAAACTGGTAGTAACATTTGTCCAACTCAAATCATGCGAAATAATGTTGACATCTGGTGATTGAAACTTTTCCTAGAGGATGTATGTGATTTCTGAACGGTTGTATCATTAGCAAATTTCAAACCTTGTTTCCTAAAAGCCTTCTCACAAACCAAAGCAATAACATTAAAAAAAATTAATAAAGTGGCATGCATTTAAATATTTGCTGACATCACCATGCCACCGGGTCTTGGGGCACGGGAATCCAAGGCAACGTCATCTTGCGAGAACCAATGAAAATTTTAAAAAATCAATATTTAAAAAAATCTTTAAATAAAATCTTCCTTGCACTATAGTAAAACCTTAGTTTGAGCTCAATTTTTTTTCAAACTACTCAGAATTAATACCCCTGACCGAATCATATATATCCCCTGGTCGGGGACATAATAATGGTTGGAGTCTATGTGGAGAACTGGAAAATCCGGCGGGAAGCTGCAAAGAAAAGGTGTTGGATTATGAATTGAAATTGGTTGTTAGAACTTAATATTGAATCCCTAATCTAATGAATACACCGTACTTAATTAATCTATCAAGATTATCCCTTCTGTCAAGTCTAACTTTTCAACTTTGGTATAATTTAGCTGCTATTGAATGCATTTTCATATAAAGTCATTTCATAATAAATGTTGCATCAATTGGAGTAGCCATCCAGATCCTTCTATCCTGGTTAAACTTTTGGCTGTGCAGCTTTTATCATATCCTATCTAAATTCATTTTCACTTGGATTTGCATATTGCGACCTAGATTTGCATATTGCTCTGCATTGTTGTTATTATTTGTTTGGAGGTGTTATTTGCAATCCAGATTTGCATATTGCTCTGATTTGTTGTTACTATCTGTTTGGAGGTGTTATTCGCAGTCAACAGTGAGCAGAAGTGGCATGTTCAGAGTTCTTATTATCCCTGCAGCAGTGAGCAGAAGTGTCATTGACCTTCAACCTTGGTAGTCTGCATTATCGTTTGATTGTTTGTTCAGAGTTTTATATAAAAAGGTATGTAAACAATTCCAAATATTTCTTAATTTTATTTCTTAATAGTTTTTCAAAACCCTTTCTTGCTTGGGAACTCCATGTTTCTTAAAATATATTTCTTAACATTTCTTAGAAAGGGAGCTAGAAACTAATTAGTCCTTAATTCTTATATTTTCTAGGTTTTCAGATTTTTCCTTGTATTTGTTTCACACAGACATAGTTCAATTTCTTCTGAATGACTCAAACATAATTCCATATATGGTTCTATATTTTTACCACCTATGAAAATTGTTCAGCACAATGATCCCTATGATACATGCTTTATTCTAAATCTTCGAACAAAAGCTTAATAATTTTAGGGGATAGATAAGGAATGCAGAAATTTTCAGCAAACCTAGCTTACATTTTAAGCAGAAGAATAACTTTAGTCAATGCTTAAATTATCTACATGTGAATATACAGAGCAAAGAAACTCAATTATGTTTATTGTGGATATCTCTTAATAAGAACTAACAAAGTAAACTTCCTTTTGAGAGATTTTGGATCCCTAATGAATGCATCTGGGGACGATACAATGGCCTTGGAATTCAATCTTCGTTTCAATCTACTGAAGCTCAATTTATCTCTATAGGAACGTGCTATAGCTCTATAACTAAGGACCTGGAACTTAATCTGTATTCGAGCGAAGGAATTGCACTTAAAAATTTTAAATTCTATAAACAAGACTAAGTCCTAAGTATTTAATTAGGAGAACTTCAAGATAGTAACTTTATAATTTTTACAACTTAAAAATAAAAATGTCAATTCAATTCCATCTCACAGTTATTTTAATTTACAATATAGAACCACTTTAAGCAATCATGTAATATAAAAATAAAAACCATTTCAGTAATCATATAGTTTATAATGAAAACCATTTCACTTGTCGAGAAAACAGGTTGTATATTGAATCACAATTCTAATCTATAGAAGAGGCCTATATATATAGGCTAATAATATAGACAATATATGTACATAAGCAATGTGGGACAAATATAATCTAACAGCCCCCCTCAAGCTCAAGGTGGAGTGCGAGAGACCAACTTGAGTTTGGACACAAGATCACGAAAATGCCCTGGAGGATGTGACTTTGTAAAGATGTCCACGAGCCGATCAAGGGTCGTGACAGAATGAAGCTGTAGTGAGCCCTGAAGAAGATGATGACGGACAAAATGACAATCAATCTCAGTATGTTTGGTTCATTCATGAAAAACATCATTATGAGCAATTTGAATAGCACTCCTGTTGTCACAGTATACAGGAGTAGCAGAAGAAAGAAAGACACCCATATCCTGTAATAGCCATCGTCACCAAAGAAGCTCTGAGGTAGTGTCAGCTAGAGCACTATATTCTGCCTCGGTGATAGAGCGAGCAACAACAGTTTGTTTCTTACTTCGCCAAGAGATAACCAAAGTGCCAAGTAGGAAACAATAACCAGTGGTAGAGCGACGATCTGTCGGATCACCCGCCCAATTAGCATCAGTATAAGCATGCAGCTGAAGAGAAGACTGACAGGAGAAATAGAGCCCATGAAATAATGTTCCCTTCAGGTAGAAAAGAATGCGGAGGACAACTGAGAAATGAGTGGAGTGAGGAGCAGCCATAAACTGACTCACCTGATGGACAGCATACAAGATATCAGGCCAAGTGACAGTAAGGTAGACAAGACTGCCAACTAAATGCCAATATAAGGTAAAATCATGAAGAGGATTGCCATCACCAAGAGTGAGACGAGTAATAAGCTCAATCGGAGTATCGACAATATTACTGTCTATAAGATTAGCCCGGGAAAGCAGATCAGAGATATAATTGGCCTGTGTCAAGTAATAACCATCAGAAGAAGAAGAGATCTCAAGACCAAGAAAATAGCTGAGAGGGCCAATATCTTTCATCTCAAAGTGCTAACTGAGGAACTGTTTAAGTTCCTGAATACCAGTGATGATCATATCATCAACATATAGTAGAAGAAGTATGGTACCCCAGTTTGTGCGGCGAATAAACAAGGCTGAATCATATGAGCTGATGGAGTAGCCAAGGCTAGAGACAGTAGCGCTAAACTTAACAAACCATGCTCGAGGAGCCTACTTAAGTCCATATGGAGCTTGATGGAGACGACAAACCTTGTTTGTAGGATAAGATAATCCAGGAGGTGGCTGCATATAGAATTCTTCACTTAAATCACCATTAAGAAAGGAATTCTTGACATCAATCTGACAAATTGACCAATGTCGAGAGGCTGCAACAGCCAACAGAGCATGGACAGAAGAGAGGCAAGCAACTAGAGCAAAAGTCTCCTCATAATCCACACCGTACTCCTGAGTAAAACCTATGGCCACAAGTCAAGCCTTGTACTTGTCAATAGTACCATCAGAACAAGTCTTGATTTTGTAAACCCACTTACACCCAACCATAGACTTTCCAGGAGGCAAGTCAACCAGATCCCATGTATTGTTCTTGTGTAAAGCATCAAGTTCCTCTTTCATCACAGCCTGCCAAGGAGGGTTAGTGGAGGCCTCATGAAAGGAGTGAGGCTCATGCAAGGTAGCTAAGGCATGAAAGCAATGAAAATCCTGTAAATGGGATGGGAGGGATCTTACTCGGGTGGATTGGTGAAGGTCAAGTGGTGGAGTGCAGATCGGATCCTCAGATGGAATAGAACCTGGGGACGCAGGCGGAGCAGCGTCGAGAGCATCAGATGACTGCTATTCAAGCGAGGTAGACTCTGGCAAAACATTGCTAGTGGGAGTTGGAGAAAGAGGAATCTCAAGAAGTGTAGTAAAGGGAGGGAAGGATGGCATGCTGAATTTGCCAACTTCGTGAAATAGACGATGCTCCCAAACATGATGGGAGATGCGAAGACGACGAGAGACAAGATCATAACACCAGTAGCCTTTTTGTTCCACTCCATATCCAAGAAAACAGCACAACCGAGAGCGAGGCTCAAGTTTGGTGCGCTCATGAGTTGGAGTAAAACAAAACATGTAGAACCAAAAACACGAAGATGATGATATGAGGGGACAAAGCCAAACAACCTCTTGTGAGGAGTGCAATTATCAAGGATAGGGGTAGGCAACCTATTGATTGTGTAGATAGCCGTGAGAGTAGCTTCACCCCAAAACGGGGTAGGAAGAGATGTGGAAAGAAGCAGAGCACGAACAGTGTCTAAAATGTGCCTAAGTTTGCGTTCAGCTCGACCATTTTGTTGTGAGGTGGCAGGACACGACAAGTGAGAAATAGTGCCATAATGCTTTAGGATGGCTTGAAAAGCATGTTGAGTATATTCTAAAGCATTATCAGAACGAAAGGCTTTGATGGGTTTTGAAAATTGGGTTTCAACCATTTTTGCAAAAGTGCAATAAATACACAGAGACTTCACTTAGTGAACCTCTCACATAGCATGTGTGATCATGGGATATTAAAGAATACCCTTAATTTCAAGAGATATTGACCCAAACTCTTTTTGTTGAAACCCCCTCCCAATACTTAAAACCTCCTCGCCACCCCTTTTTATACCTAAATCCTTATAAACCACCCTACCCACCCCTACCTTAAACCCCTCATCCCCCCAATACCTGCAATATATTGGTTCGATTTTTTATCATTTTAAAACCCACAATATGAACTAACGTGATAGGATATTGGCCAACAAGTGAAGGCCCCATGGATAAATATCCAATAATTCAGAGCGAGATTTCATTAAAAATATCCAAGTGTAACGAGAGAAATCATCAACAAAGATAACAAAATAACGTGAACCACTCATACTAGCAACAGGAGAAGGTCCCCAAACATCAGAATGAATCAAATCAAAAGAAGCAGTAGCATGAGACTCACTATTATTAAAAGGAAAGGCCAATTGTTTCCCAAGTTGACATGAAATACAATCAAAAGGACTATTGGACACTGAACCTAACAAACCCTTTGACGCTAAAATTTGAACATGAGATGTAGATGCATGACCAAGACGTGAATGCCAAAGTGCAAGAGATGGTGATGACGAAGGGGCAGCAAATAAGATGCTTGTGGTGGGGAGGTGTAAGGATGAGAGTTCGAACATGCGCCCAATTCTACACCCGGTCCCAAGGGTCTGGATCGTACGAGGATCCTACACAAGCACACCAGAAAAGTAAAAAACAAGTCTATATCCAAGTTCACATAGTTGACCAATAGAGAGGAGATTGAAGGACAATTCAGGCATGTGAAAAACTTCAGAAAGAGAAAGGGAAGGTGTACTAATAGTGCCTATATTTTTAACATTCATAGTGGATCCATCAGCTGTGCGAATCAATGAGGAATGAGGTGAAGGTGCAGATGTGGTAAATGAAGTAGGATGAGGTGTCATGTGATTACAACAAGCAGAGTCAAAGAGCCAAGGGGAAGAAGTACCTGGCAAGACTGAGAGGACAAAGGAAGATGCATTACCAGAACAAGATAGGACGACCTGGTTGACTATTTCCTCGAATTCAGTTGCAGATAAGGTGACACTGGATCCTGATGCCTAGCCAGAGGAAGCAACTGAAGAGGGAGCAGCTGGAGATGAACCAATCTCAGTATGAGCAACTACTGTTGTTGGTGTAGTAGATCTTCCCTTACGCCAACACTTGTCAATAGTGTGCCCTCGACGTCGACAATAGCAACAGTAATTTTTATCTCAAGGCTTAGGAGGGAGTCGAGGAGTATCAAACCTGTCATAATACTCTCATTAGAATGACGAAGAACCAGAGGATGGTGCAGCCAACACTGTATGACTAGGCTGAGAGTGCATAGTTTGCGATCTAGTCTCGGCATAGACAAGTTCGAAGATGGCAGTGTTCAAAGTGGGAAGAGGAGAACGATGTAAAAGTTGCACACGGATAGGCTCAAAATCATCATGCAAGGCCATAAAAAATTGGTGAAGGCGATGTTGATCTCTACGTGTAACATACATCTTAGCATCAGTGGGATCCTTCCAAATAGGATCAGAAACATCAAATTGGTTCCACAAGAATTGCATGCGAGCAAAAAAATCATTTATACTCTGACCAGGTTCCTGCCTCAAATGGAAAAGCTCAAACAGAAGCTGATACTCATGAGCACCATCCACAGAAGAATAACGAGAAGCAAGCATATCCCAAGCACCCTTTGTTTCATCAAAGCTGCCAAAGAGTGCAGAAATAGATGGGATAGTAGTGTTACTGAACCATGTAAGAATCTAATGATGCTTGCAATCCCAATCAATAAGATGAGTGGTGGAGTCCTCATGTGATTCAGAAGCCCCTTTAACTGGCTTGTTGACCTCCCTAGTCACATAAATCCAAAGCTTGTGGCCTTTAAGAAAGCTACGCATAGATTGGGACCACACCATATAGTTTGTGCCATCCAATACAGTCTAAACATGATGAAGAATCTAGTTTTGTGCCATTGAGAAGGCTCAAATGCAGAAACAAACTACAATAATGAAATCGAGCTGAAAAAAAAAAGAGAAGAAAGCACCTGGTATATTGAGCCACTGAAAACTATAAGAGGAAGAGAGAGAGCCAAAAAGGATAGAGCAAGATATTAGCCAGAGAACACTAGCAGCGCCCAAAAGAAAATAAGATGAGGCAAAAATTTTTAAGGTGATTCAAAACCTGTGCTTTGATACCATGTCGAGAAAACAGGTTGTATATTGAATCACAATTCAAAATCAGTCCATAGGGAATTTTCAAGTTTATAGAATCTGGTTGGATCCGTCAAAATTGAAAAGATGGGAGCTCCAAAGACCATGATACCCACATACGGCATTGCACAACCACAGCTCCCAGGATCGACTTTCAGGAAATCTTCAGGGCATGTGACCTGGTTTTTACAATGCGCTAAATCAGTTTTGTATAAGTAGGTCTATTGAATAGCTTCCGGGTGGCAACTCTGGCTATTTGATATGTATTCTTGGGAACAAACCGGGTTACCTTCAAGTAACAAACTTTTGGTATAGCTTTCTCCCAACAAAACGTCCATGATGTTGTTGTATCGAAGATCTATTGACTAGAGATGCTTGCTGACATTTCCTTCCGTAATTAACAGAGCTCCGTCTATAGAATTATTGGAGAGGCTCACTTTCTCAAGTTGGTGAACCCAAAACTTCAGATGGAAGCTGCCCATTCAATGTACTTGTCCAGAAAATAGGTTGTATATTGAATCACAATTCTAATCTACAGAAGAGGCCTATATATTTAGGCTAATAATACAGACAATATATGTACATAACCAATGTGAGACAAATATAATCTAACATCTCCATATGATATGAAAGCTTTATATAACTATAAATTGTATTTATCCACTAAACATAATAAAAACATGAAAACAAGGCCTATTGTCCAAGAAAGTGAAAATTTATACCATGGTGCTAAAGTGTTTGGCCATGTGGAACTATTGACTGAGCACTTACTGCAAAATAAAGTGGAAATATTGTCTGAGCACTTACTGCATCAAGGATAGTGAGAAAGTGTCTCCTGCTTTAGAATAATCACTAGATTTACAAGTTTACAGACTTTACAATAATAAGTTATTTACCAGTAAGTGTAGCATGTGTTACTAGTAGACATATGGACAAAAAGTTGGACATTTGCACACATTTTCCAAACTCGAGAAGGCGATAAACTCCAGTTGTGTTTGTTTCCAGAGCAACGTCATATCTGGAACATTGCATTCAGGGTTTACTGATCAAAACAATATAATATATTTTGTTTACTATAATGAAGCTGATTGGTTTGATTGATATTCTTCACATAACATTACATATGCAAATATCAATCAAAGTCTGGTTAGATGTGACGTAAGTTGTACAAAAACCTTTCTTCGAATGTACTATTGGCTGTGGAGCTAACAATGATATCTACTTCCTCCATGAGCACATTGGCCATATATTTTTCTATTCCAATATAATATTTCATCATATTACCAGCTACAAGAAACAGTTTTTTCAACATGAATTTATGGAATTCATCACCATAAGTTTCATGTAAACACTTGAATAACTCGGCGTTCATAACCTAAGATTGAAGAATACATTATAATGAATTGATTCTATCGCACCAATCAATAGTATAGATTGCTTACCTACAAATTGGCTAAATCAATCAATGTACAACTAAAAGAACCAAGTACTAAATGTTAGCCAAAACCAAGTCAACTAAACTTGGGTTTACTGCTCAATCACTATTAAAAATTTAATTTTTACTTTTTCACCCCTATCTCTTTTTCTTTTTCCACTTGTCGGGTGAAACTTGTCTATCTCTCCACTAGACAAGTCTATCAACTTTGGTTGGCCTTTAAACCCGACTGATTTACTTCAACTTACTTGTCAGTTCTACCTACTGATTTTATCTCGACCACTTGTCACTTCGAAGTCGGCTGCCTTCGACCTCTAAGTCGGCTCACCTCTTCGACCACTCAAGTCGGCTCACCTCTTCGACTTCTCAAGTCGGCTTACTCAACCGACCTTGTCGGTTCACTTTGGTTGAAATCTACAGAGTATTTTTCTTAGTCTAAGAGGCTTAAGAAATTACAAATGCTTTTCACCTGTGAGTAAGATGAAGTAAAATGGACACATTAACAGATCCAAGTAGCTTATAAAACATATGGCCAAATATGTAGGAAGACTTGAGTCAACCAATGTGCCATAAAACTTGGAACTTTCACAGAGTGAGAAATTTTATGGGTTCTTGTGCGGCCAAATAAAACGCATTCAACCATAAACTATTTCATATATATAGCTATGCGGAAATAACAAAGGTATTACAAACTTGTCTATCTAGACTTGTCGGCTCACCGACTAATCCTTTTACAAAGCTTCGGCTCTTCGAATGAATCACATACATAGAAGCTTGAGCTTCAAATTCTCTTTTTTCACCCTGAGTTCCTCTCTCTCTATTGTATCTAACCTAATTTACAATTTGCTTCTTCTATTTATAGGCAACCTGAAGATTGCTTCTACATGGGTTGAGTCATTCACCATTAAAGACTGTAATAACTATCTACCTAAAAACTTAGCTTCAGAAATAAATTCAACTAGTTTACATTGCCGAATCATGGACTCTTCCCTCTTGTTAGACTGACCGACAAGATCTTGACTGGTACAGACTCTGACAGAGTCGGCTGAGAGTCAGGTACGGATGTGTGAGTAATTAATTTTTCCAACACTGCCCCTTAATCATGAGCAGATGAGGTTTTTAAAAAAAAATTTACAAAATGTTTCAGAGCTTAGACATGCTCTGTTTATGACAGAGTTCACTGTGCAGAATTTGTCATTCCAAGATAACTACGCAGATACTGGAATGTGTCCTTTGCCAATGGCTTTGTAAAAATGTCTAGAAGGTGATCTTCAGATCTACAAAATTCCAAACAAATTTCTTTGTTGTTCACCAACTCTCTTATGAAATGAAACCTTGTGTCGATGTGCTTGGTTCTCTTGTGAAATACATGATTATTTGATAATGCTATGGCTGAATTGTTTTCGTAGAAGATGGTTGTCAGTTCTTGATGGTTCTGTGACAAGTCTTTTAACACTCTCCTCATCCACACAGCTTTACATGCAGCACTTGTTGCTACAACATGCTCTGCTTCAGCTGAAGACAAAGTTACTATGGGCTGTTTCTTTGAAGCCCATGAAACAACACCTCTACCAAAATGAAATGTGTACCCAGATGTGCTCTTCCTATCATCTATGTTGCCTCCATTGTCATTTTCAGTGTAGGCAATGAGTTTAAAATTTTCTCAGGTTGAATACATAATACCAAGGTCTTTTGTTCCACTTACATACCTCAAAATTCTTTTACCTGCTTGCCAATGAGAGTCTTTTGGTGACTCCATGAACCTTGAGATCAGACTTACACCATACATAATGTCTGGTCTTGTCGCTGTCAAATACATAAGGATGCCAACAAGCCTTTTGAACCACGTAGGATCTATAGTGGATCCTTCATCATCCTCGCTTAATTTTAAACCTGTTATTACTGGTGTTGGGGTTGTCTTGCAATTAGACATGTTAAATATTTTTAAAACTTCACTTGCATAGTTAGACTGTGATATAAAAATACCACTTTCAGACTGCTGAACTTCAATGCCCAGAGAAAACTCCATAAGCCCTAGATCAGTCATTCCAAATTCACTTTCCATGATTGCTTTAAAAGCTCCTATGCCATAATCACCAGTAAATATTAAATCATCTACATACAGGAAGACAATTAACATATTACCTTGCTCATCCACTTTGGTGTACAATGTCGGTTCACTTTCACTTCTGTGAAATCCATTTTCAGTGAGATAGGAATCAATCCAATTGTACCAAGCTCTAGGAGCCTATTTCAAACCATAGAATTCATTTTAAGCCTATACACTTTATGCTCTTGACCTGGAACTTCATACCCTTATGGCTGTTACACATATACTTCCTCTTCTAGATATCCATTTAAGAATGCCGACAAAACATCCATTTGATGAACATGCCATTTGTTTTGTGCAGCAATGGCCAAAACTGTTTTCACTGTATCCATGCGTAAAACAAGTGCAAACGTTTCATTGAAGTCGATGCCGAGCTACTATGTGAACCCTCTTGCTACCATTCTTTCCTTGTGCTTTTGCACATTCCCATCAGCATATTGCTTTGTCTTATAAATCCATTTGACACTAATTACACTGCTTTGTCTTTTGGTACATCAACCAGTTCCCATGCCTGGTTCTTCTCAATGCATTCTATTTCTTCATCTAACAGCTTCTTCAAATCTTAGTGGATCATATATAGGAGAAAATAATGCAAAGAGAGAGAATGAATTTGGTGTACCAGCTTCATATATCTCTCGTAGATTTCTTGTCTTCATCGGTTCTGTTGATGTCAACCTTGACGAAATGCTTGATGGAGTCTGTTGTCCTCTTGGTGTACTTGTCGGTGTAACTTGAGCTGCTACTTCTGTCGATGGTCCTTGTGCTGAACCATGTCTTGGTGTCATGGGAGTCGACGGTGCTGTGACTGGTTGACTTACATGTGGTATTTGAACCACTTCCTCTTCCATATCATCATTGTCGACATTTGACACAATGTTGACATTTATTTCGACAGTTCCATCCCATGATTCGTTCTAGACAAATTGAACATCTCGACTGATTATCACTTTCTTTGCGACAGGGTCATACAACTTGTATGATTTTGTGTCTTCAGAATAGCCGACAAAAATACATTTGTCCCTTCTTGTCTAGCTTCCTTCTCAGCTCATCTGGAACATGAGCATATGCAACACAACCAAAAAAATTTAAATGAGAAACACTATGATTCATACCTATCCATGATTCTTGGGGAACTTTGTTCTTCACAGTCTTTGTCAGACAACGGTTCATAATGTATACGGCAGTTGCGACTGCTTCTCCCCAATACTCATTTGGAAAATACTTGGCTGCTAACATGCTGTGTGTCATTTCCATGATGCTTTTGTTCTTTCTTTCGGCAATAAAGTTTTGTTGAAGTGTATACCATGCAATGAATTGTTTTTGTATGCCATGGGTCTTGCAAAAATTTAGAAATTCATTTGAAACATATTCAACTCCTCTATCGGTCCTTAAGATCTCGATGTAGTGTCCACTCTCCTCTATCGGTCCTTAAGATCTCGATGTAGTGTCCACTCTGGTTCTCCACGAGTGCCTTAAACTGCTGAAAATAATCAAATGCATCATATTTATGTTTCAAAAAATATAACCATGTTTTTCTTTAGTAGTCATTAATAAAAGTTAGAAAATACTTGCAGCCACCAATGGATGATGTTTGCATTGGACCACAAATTTTAGAGTGCACAATTTCAAGTGGTGTGCGTGTTCTATAAGACTTTCCGATTGGAAAAGTCTCTCTGTGCTGCTTGCCAAAAATGCAGCCTTCACAAACCTTCTATGGTCTGTCGATCAATGGTAATCCCTTCACCATATTCTTTGTGTGCAGTAGCTTCAGCCCATCAAAATTCAGATGTCCAAATCTGAAATGCCACAACCAGGATTCAGCCTAAACTTTTGTTTGAAATGCAACTTACAAATTAGTGCTGCAATTTTTTCTCTTGTCGAGGAGCTCGGCTGTTTCTTCACTTTCTTCCTTGAATGTAGCTCTTGAGTTTGTCTTCCCTTTCATGTCGGGAACTAACCTCAATGGAAACAAGTGATTGCTTGTCATTAGCACTTTTGCTATTAGCCGGTCGCTTGGTCGCTTGTCTTTGATCACACAGTGATCATCTTCCATGTAGACTCTGTAGCCTTTTTGTATCAACTGTTTAATGCTTAACAAATTATGTTTCAGACCTTTGACATGATAGACATCAGGGATATACTTACTCTCCCCCTGTTTGGTTAGAATATCAATAGTGCCTTTTCCTAAGACAGTAACTTGGACATTGTTTCCAAGTGTAACATCAGTTTGAACTGAATTGTCTAGACTGGAAAAAAAAATTAAATTACCAGTCACGTGGCTGCTGCATCCTAAATCTAAGTACCATATGTCATGTGGACTTTCTTGAATAGAATTGCATTCAAGTGGAGATGTCGATGCCATTAACATTGCACTTGTCGAAGTGCTCATGTTGGTCGACTGATTTGGGCTTTGCCTTCCTTGGTCATATTGCTTCTTCCTGCATTCATATGCATAATGACCAAATTTCTTACAGTAATGACATTGGATTTTTTATTTATCAAACCTCTGTCCACTTGGCTGACTTGGGTTCTGATTATCTCCTCTTCCATCGACACTTACAAGATTTCTGCCTTGTCCTCCTCTCGAAGAACTTCTTCCTCTGCCTCTGAAGTTGTTTCTCCCCCTGCCTTTACCACGGCTTATGGATGACTATGATGCAAATGCACCTTCCAATGATGTCTGTGTTTTGTTGAGTCTGTGTTCATGATTGATGAGTGAAGCTTGCAACTCATCAATGGTAAATGTCATCATGTTTGTGTGTTCTTCCAAGGTCACAACCAAATTTTCAAATCTTGGGGGAAGACTTCTGAGGATTTTTTCAACAACCCTTCAGTATTCTATGGCTTCTCCATGAGATTTCAGTTGGTTTATCAAACCAACAACTCTAGTGTAGAATGTGTCTACATTCTCTAAATCTTTCATGGACATAGATTCAAAATCTATTCTCAGAATCCGCAGCTTGGATGTCCTTACCTTATCCAAACCTTGATAGGCAGTCTCCAATGTATCCCATGCCTGCTTAGCATTAGTTTTTGTTGCTACTCTTAGAAGTATGCTCTCATGCATAGATTGATGTATGTAGAACAGAGCTTTTCCATCTTTCTTCCTCTATTCTCTCAAGACATCTTTCTCAGCCTGTGTAAGATTGTTATATACTGTCATGTCTGTTGGTTCTGCATAACCATGCTAGACTATCTCCCAGACATCTTGACCTCTGAATAAAGCCTTAATTTTTAAAGACCAATATTCATAATTCTTTGCTGTAAAAATTTTTAGTTTTAATGAATCCGAAGTGGAAGTCATTTTAATTTTTTTAATTAACTTTCCTTAGAAAATTAAATTTCCACCTTTTAAGATAAGATTTATTTCCTAAATCTTGGGCTGATATAAACTTTGCTCTGATACCAGCTAGCCAAAACCAAGTCGACTAAACTTGAGTTTACAGCACACTCAATATTAAAAATTTAATTTTTACTTTTTCACGTCGACCTCTTTTTCTTTTTCCACTTGTTGGGTGAAACTTGTCTATCTCCCAACTAGACAAGTCTATCAACTTTGGTTGGCCTTTAGACTCGCCTGATTTACTTCAACTTATTTGTCAGTTCTACCGACTAATTTTACCTCGACCACTTGTCACTTCAAAGTCGACTGAATTCAACCTCTAAGTCAGCTCATCTCTTCGACCACTAAAGTTGGCTGACCTCTTTGACTTCTCAAGTCAGTTGACCTCTTCGAATTCTCAAGTCAGCTTATTCAACCGACCTTGTCGGTTCACTTTGGTCGAAATCTACAGAGTATTTTTCTTAGTTTAAGAGACTTAAGAAAGTACAAATGCTTTTCACCTATGAGTAAGATGAAGTAAAATAGACACATTAACAAATCCAAATAGCTTATAAAACATATGGCCAAATATGTAGGAATACTTAAGTCGACCAATGTGCCATAAAACTTGGAACTTTCACGGAGTGAGAAATTTATGGGTTCTTGTTCTTTCACTCAACCATAATGGTAAAAGACATTTACACAAGTAAATCTGGAAATATTGTGTGGCCAAATAAAATGCATTCAACCATAAACTATTTCAAATATAGAACTATGTGGAAATAACAAAGATATTAAAAACTTGTCTGTCCAGACTTGTCAGCTCACCGACTGATCCTTTTATAGAGCTTTGGCTCTTCGACTAAATCACATACATAGAAGCTTGAGCTTTGACTTCTCTTTTCTCACCCTGAGTTCCTCTGTATCTCTATTGTGTCTAACCTAATTTACAATTTGCTTCTTCTATTTATAGGAAACCTAAAGATTTCTTCTACATGGGTCGACTGACTCACCATTAAAGACTGTAATAACTATCTACCTAACAACTTAGATTCAGAAATAAATTCGATTGGTTTACATTACCGAATCGTGGACTCTTCCCTCTTGTCAAACTGATCGACAAGATCTTGACTGGTACAGAATCTGACAGAGTCGGCTGAGAATCAGATACGGATCTACGAGTAATTACTTTTTCCAACACTAAATAACTACATATGGAAATCAACGAAAATTAACTAGCCTACAACCATTAGTATTTTAACCAAGAGACAAACAACTGGAACTGTCGTTAGCTTTCAAATAAGTTATTGATCTGGGATTGTAAGAACCTGGGTATCTGCCTTTGGAGGATATAAAAATAGCGCTTTAACTAGCATTGGAAAATTATCCGCATGTGAATATACAGCTTGGTTTGTCAAAATTAGCTAAATAGACAAATCTTAGTAAAAAATGAAACTAATATATTGCAATTAACGATGGCTTGAAGGGTGAAAAGCAGTAACATGCAAGGAGGCATTCTTTCTAAATAGAGCATTTGCTTGTGTGCCGAATGGGGGCATTTCAATGCCCCTTATCCCACAGTATTTTGCAAGTCTGAAACATGCAGATTGATGTTCAACGATGCCCAAACAAGATACTCTCTCGAAATAGGGATTTCAATCGAAAAATTCTTGGTTTGATGGTATTGTAGGAGTGTTTCATATCCTTGGCAAGGTTCAAATCAACAGATGCATTTCATTCTACATGGGTTGTCTTCATCATGCAAGAATGCCACTTCTAATGGTTAAGGCTAGGTGTATGTCATGAGTGACTTTGATTTTAGTTGGAGAATATTTCTAGGGCTATCTATATTGGACATTATAATATTTCTAGATTGAAAAAGGGCACAATTGTGCCATAGTATAATAGAAATCTTCATGAAAACACCAAATAGAGATTTAAATTTCACAATAGCATTCGGTTTCATTCAATTCAAAAAGAAATCTTGTATATCAATCTCTACGAACTCTACACAATGTCGTGTACCAACCGGAAACCTAAGAGTATAAGAAAACCTCGTCAAACTGTAGATGAAATTGAAACAATAATGCCAGCTACAATAAAGGTTGGCTTCGGGTGAGTGAGCATTCTTCCTTCCACCAATCTTCTTTGCCTCTTGGAGTGAGCACCATGATTCTCCTTCGCCAGTAGGGCATGCATTTCACGGAGTAGAGTTTCATATATGAGAGGCTTTCTAAATTTAATTGGCCCAAGTGACTTACGAAAACCATCTGTGTTAATTTATTTTTGTCAAAATATAAATATAAAATAAATAAAAATAAATAATTTTTTTTAAATATTATAATTTTAAAATTCCCAATATATTAATATTTTTATCTTTATTTAATAGATTCTAAAAAAATATACATTCAAAAAATATATACGAACATGTTCAAAAATTT
>LPNX010142320.1:318690-341860 GCA_001517045.1 Pseudotsuga menziesii
CTACCATACTATTAGATTAATAGTTAGAGTGTATTAAATGAGGAGCTATAAATATAACATATGGAATATTGCATCTTTGACACATTTTGCAGGTTACCATCTCTCGTATCATCAATTTTAGTTGAAATCCATTAGACTTTTTGTTAAAATAAATTAGACTATTTGTTAAAGGAAACACAATAAACAACTATAGCCTTCAACGCTTACAGGTATGTTTAGTAGCACACGCATTTGAAGTGTTCATATTGAAAATATTTTATATAATTTATATTGAAAGTTTATATAGTTATCTTATATAATTCTGTCTTACCCCATCTTTTTCTCTTAATGTTTTAGTAACTTTGATACTTTGAAAAATAATAGTTAGGATAATGAAACAATGTAGGAAAAACATCGTTGACTTGGAAAAAAAATGCAAAATGAAAACAAAGATCCCAAACTCAATCATTAATATCAATAGTGTACTAAAAAGCCATGGTTTATTTCGCTTGCAAAACTTTGCATACTTAATAGCAGATTGTATATTCAATGCATTTCAAGTGCTACTTCATTTTAGATACACATCAATATAAATTAGAGTAGGTACAATAAAATACTTTAGGGCTTGTTTGCAGAAACAAGATAAAGAAGTAATAACGTCTTATCAAATTGAGCTAAATAGTTTTTCATTAATGAAAATGCATAGTGTCAATGACCTAGAAGTATACTTAGACAAAATGTCTAGATCAACATCAATTGACATAGCATCAGAGCATAGAGGGCTATGGGGAGACATCTTTTGCATACATTGGGAATCAAATTGGATAAAAATACCAATAAGAATTTGGTTAAAGAGCCAAGGCAAATGCTACTTCCATTTCAGCTCAAACTTGTATGAATACACATATGACATATTATTTCATGATGAAAATGCACTTGTTGGACATTTTGAGCCCTTTCTACGTAAAATAAAGATTTATGGCTCTTCTAACCTTGAAGAAAACAAAGTTAATGAAGTTCATATGTCTGAAGATGTAGAAGATGAGAGTTGTTTTTGGACACTTTGTCAATTGCATAATAATGATTATGATGCTTTTTTTTGCGACATATACTGACACAAACCTTTTGTAACGCGATCATGCAAAATGACTATTTTTCAATTAGATGCATTCATGAATATATTGGAAATGATGTAATAAAAAAAGTGCCAAAGATAGAAAATTGGCTAGGTTACATTATACAATTAGCATTACCATATAAAGAAGGAAATATTAAGGGTGGATTGTTTGTTTATCAATGGCTAGCAAGAACATTGAACATTGAAATCCACATATGGTCTTTCGATACGGCAAAGATAACAGCTTCAATACCTTCTTCTACAAAAGGAGCAAAGGTATTTGATATACTTGAGATTAGAACAAATAAAATAGTATATAAACCATTGAAAAATGTACAGATGTCTACCAACTAAAATGCAAAATTATCATTAGCAAATGAAAGTAAAAAATTATACCACAATGTAATTTGAAATGTCTTATTAGAGACAAGGCAATGCCTCAACAAACATACAAAATAATTAATGAAGATATTTCTAGCAATAGAAGCATGTTAGATAACTCAAACAAAAAAAGAAGAAACATAGAATACAACATTCCTCAACGAGCATTTACTACAACAACCAATGAAAAAGAAAAAGATATTACTAAACAAATGCTACATTCTAAAAGCAATATTAATAAAAACATGCTACTAGGTAAATGTGTCTATCGCACAAAAAATGACCCAAAACAAATTTATATGAAACAAATTCAAGACACGCCAAGCAAGAAATGGAAATATGTGCACAATTGCAATTTGAAAAGAACATGAGAAATATTAGTCAAGACTTGGGACAAGCCTATTTACAATTGTCACGAAAGGACAAAACATTTTTTGTGAAAAGAATATGTGTTTCTTGTAAAAGGGCACTTGAAAATGGGAAATTGCCACAGTTCGCAACACCTGAACATATAAGACGTAACAAACGATTGTCACTTGTGGGAATGCTTTCAGAACTTGAAGAAAGACTTGTGTCACTATGAATTTCCTTTGTACAAATAAGACAATGGGGCCATAAAAGATCGCAGATGGGTTTGATAGGGTCAATAATCAATGTTCCTGTTCACATGGACATTGTTCAGAAAGGATTGCCATAGTCCATTAATGACACAATGACAATTGCAATTGCATTGAAAAGATGATTGGAATATAAGAATGCATATCAAATAGGAAAAATACGTGTACACATTGTCATGAAAGAATTGAAACAATTATGTTCTAGGAATCTATATAAATCTTAAAACATTTGTATAAATAGGGAATGGGATCATATTCTTCAAACAAACAACAATAATAACATAGAAAATGACAACAATGATAGTGAAATTGAATTAAATTATAGTGAGTTAGAGAGAGAAATGCCCACATAAACCTTGGTACATGGATTTGTAGAGTCACGACGCATCCATGATTTGCAAGACAAACTTATTGAACTTGCACCAGCTAAAGGGAAATGACCTCTTGGAATTTCATGGACAAATATGCAAAGGAAATGAATTTCAAAACATTGTTCTTTGGAAATCCACGTGATGATGACATTACAAAAATATTTAGCTACCAAAAAATAGTACAATGGGAATTGTTGAACTTTAATGGTGATTTTTCATACCACATAACAAATTTGTTTTTCAAAACCATGCGGATAATAATTGAACAAGTCTTTTTCAAGCATATGGATACGAATGAGAAAAGGGCAATTAAGAGGCAGGAAATTATTAGCCAAAAATGTTAATTTATTTCCAAGCTCTTACCTTGTTTTTTCTCTATGCAGTTAAGGAGATATAGTTCATCAAAGGACTGCATCTTTTTGCAAATACTATCTCGTGATCAACAACTTAGCTGTGTCAAACTTAAATTGAATCTTTTCCATGCACCTTTTTGCAAATGACATCACTAGATGTCAAATTTTTTTATGTAAATGTTTATGAAAACTTCAATACAAATATCATACGCACTTGAACTTTGATGTACGCATTCTATTTAACATAGAATGAAACTTTGTCTTCAATCTTTTTGCAAGTGATATGACCTTTGCAAATGATACATCACCAGATGTCAAAATTTTGTTCATAAATGTTTATGAAAACTACAGCATAATTATAGTTTACGCAATGTTTTTATGTCTTTACGTGTTTAACAACGATTTGGTGTAGGAATGTTTTATGAAAACTACAATATAATTATAGTTTATGCAATGTTTTTATGTATTTATGTGTTTAACATCGATTTCGTGTAGGATTGTGTTTCAAATGGATTGGATAGAGATATCATTTGTACAATGTTTTTTTGTCTTCCACTTCCATGGATTTCATACTAAAAAAAAATTGCCAACTGTTTCATCATATCAAAAGCACAACAATTCTGCAAAAAGAAACTCCATGTTACAATGTATGTTACAATGTATGTAGGATTAATAAAATTTTGGGTTGTTATTTCTGCACTCGATTTACGATTTAAAACATATTATGTTTGTGTAATCTAGAAAACGCAAATTTCTATTTTTTTTAGTAATCCATTCATCCATTCATGAGTAATGGAAACATAGTCATTGGGTTAAAAAAGTAAAGCAATTAAATAAAACAACTAATGAATATATTCAATGATTAGACTAAAATATTAGGAAAAAATAAAAATAAAGAAACAGATTTGAATATATATATATAAAACAATTGGATGAATATCTTCAATGATTAGACTTAAGTATTAGGAAAAAATAAATAAATAAAGAAACTAATTTGAATATATACATAGTATGAAAAATGCTTAAGAATGAGGTAAAGAATAATAATATATATATGGAAAATGTAAAAAATTATAAAAAATCTTTTAGAGAAGAATGCTAAAAATACTGAAAAAATTAACAATATATACAAACTTATGTATATCATCATAACCTTATATATCATTGAGATTACTATTAAATAACAAATATTGTAGAAGGTGAATTGACTAAATCAAAACATAATCACGTTTTTAAGCTTGTGCATGAATTGAATAACTGCCAAACAAAAAAAAACCCACGTAAGGCATAGAAGGACAACAATGTGAATTTTTTGTTTTGAGATGTAAACTATAGAAAACAAATTAGTACAAATGCATAGATAATTTTGATGAAAAATAAATGTAAATAATTGTTTAAATATTTTGGTACTTCACAGCGATAATTTATTTGACACTTATGCATTCCATATACTCGAGTATCATTGAACACCCATATCCATGTACCTTTTTATTTCCTTATATTTGTTAGGGTAATAAGTTGAGTTAAAATTTAATTTAATCAATGACTAAGTATTTCATATGGTAAGTCTATGACCCCTCAATTTCATTAACACACACCACAACATAATAATTGATTAATTATCTTTGAAACTAAAAGAAATTGAAGTTGCACCTCTCTAATTAGCTATTCTCCAACTTACATGAATGTAACTTATTCCATGGTTTGAACAATGTTGGCTTTGAAATGACAAGGCACTTGCTCAACAAAGAGCAAGTCCATTGTCTCTATATAATGCTAATGCCAACCAAGTTTCCCACCATGCTTAATGAAGTGTTTAACTTTCAATGTAACTTCGTTAGGAACTCATCTACCATTCAACTAATGTTATCATTAAAAGCATCATCTCCTGCTACTTGTAAACCAAATATGATTCTTTGTTATAAAAATTATGTATTATTTTTAAATGTGAAAAAATGACTCTTGTCACATCATATATATGTATGTAAAACAATTAATTAATAATAACAAAATCCACATAATAGCATGTCCTTGCATAATCGAGTAGCCTATTTTTTTGAGTTGTACCCCATTCAGGATAGAAATGAGAAGACAATATTGAAAAACAATAGCACCATATTCAAATAAACATTGTAAAATACACACTACCATACTTAGCAAACAAGATGCTTCTCAAATCACCCAATTAGGTGCAGAAACATCACACTACCATAACCAACCGGCTACATTTCTCAAACCAACCAATTATGTGTTGAATTATTTTTATAGCTAATGGAACTAACTTTATGGTTAGTGTCTTGATTTATAATGTTATTGTATTACATCATAGTAGTGTTTATATTTTTTATTAATTATCAAGAAATTTAACTAAAAACTCTAACAAACTTAAGTTGTAGAAAACATGAATGTAAAGCTTGAACCACTTCTTCTCATATACCCATAAACAATAACTTTAACCCATAAACAATAATTGATAGTAAAAAAAAAGTTTTACTATTATAGCATTAACCATACATCAGATAAAAATGTTCATAATGAAAACTCTACCCTTGGAAACTTTACTAATATACACCCATATATTTCAACTAATAATAAATAATAAACTTTGACTTAGTTAAATCGAAACAAAATCTTAATATGTTCACATACCATATGTTCCATGTTATAATAAGAAAAAGATTATGAATAGCTAATATAAAATGTTATAAAAACAAAATAACTAGGCATTTTGACTCTCAATTTTGAGAGTTGAGGTGGCACTAGTAATGAAATTCAACAATTTTGATAGTGTAGCTTCAATGTATGTTTAGGCTCCACTTTTCGAGATTTTCTTAGTGTAATTTAATTCTGAAATCAATTGTTCACATTCGAGTTACAATTCCAAAATGTTGTCCAAAATTTGCAATGACACCTCCTTCCTAACAATCAACAAATGACTTCAAATGACATGATTTTTCTGTGATGACTGAACTAGTTTCATTTCTTATCTTATTTTTTTCTAATATTTTCTTTGTATCCACTATTAAAAAAGAGTTCTTTTAAACAAGGCAAAAAGCTATAAACTTCCGAAGGTGTTGTGTTGTCATCAAAAGATTTTTAACTTTGGTGACATTTGTAAGAATTGGTCACTTGGTAATGGTCTCCTTCTCTCCAGGATTAATCTTAGCTTCTCCTTCATCAATCACATACCCCATATACACTGAATTTGTTGAGTGAGTTCACATTTCTTAATGTTTATCACTAGTTGATATTTATTTAGGGTCTTAACACCTTGATATGTGAAGAATTCTCTTCCAAAATAGCACTATAAACTAACATATCATCTAAATACACTGTTATAAATGAATCTATAAAAAATGCAATAAATCATGAGTCAAATGCATAAGTATAACTAATGCATTGCAAAAACCAAATTATATAATTAAGATCTTCAACTCTTTTATTGAAAGTGATGAATCAATTTGTTATAATAAAAAATACAATTTAAAAACACTTTGAAAACTCAATTTAAATCTAATTAATTGAAGACTAACGGTTTCATTTATTTTTCCAACATTTATTTTTTCATCAATGTTCATTTCAATTATTTCCCAATGCAATGAAAACCAATTGCATGATTGTGACTGCCCACGAAACGAACTAAAGAGGAGTGGACAACGGAAAGAAAATTGCATGATTGTAACTGCCCATGGACGGAAGTAAAGAGGAGTGGACAACGGAAAGAAGAAAAAACAGAAAAATAAATTAATGTAGACGGTGCAATCGAGCCTTATGATTGAGATGGAAAGAAGAAAAAACCAAGTTTTGATGGACAAAAATTCTTACACATAATATTGATTCGATACGATGGAGAAAAATCTAAAAATAATAAAATCAAGCGGCGGTGGAAGATGGATCGAGTGTCTTTTTGGAGGGTTGTGGTTACTTCTACCAATATAGCCAAAATTAGTAGAAAAGTATACTTTAGTAGCTTCTTTGAAGTGAAATGATAGAATATTTAATTTAGAAACGGATAAATTGTTATAATTTAACAGATAAAATGCAAAGAACTTAATCATAATTAACAACATATATAACTACTCAAATGCGGCATTCCACGCTGATTTCGTGGTTTTAGAAATGGCAGTTGAACACTGTACTGAGCTTTTCCTGCTTTCTCTTGGTCTCCGGCTTCTTCCAGACTTCCTCTTCCCCATATCTGTCCTTAAAACCCTCCAAATTATACAATAATTCTCCCGCCTTGGAACCTACCACAACCCTCCAAATTTAATCGATTAGGGTTCCTGGTCGTGAGGTTCAGCTCCATCGTCGAATTCAGAATTCATAATTTAATTGTGTATTGTCTTTAACCTTTGCCATTCGTTTTCCTGTAATGAAGGTTGTGCTTATGAGTTATTACAAAAGGCCTGCTTTCATAACTGTTGTTTCTATTTCAATTGCCATGATTGTTGGTTCTATCACCTCCGCCAATTCATGCTCATTAACTTTGCAATTAGAAGATTATTTTCTGAACCTAAAATTATACACTTTTATTTTATATGGTAATAGTGGGAAAAATTCATACAAACAACGGAGATTACTTGCAGGATTTCCATGAAAGTGAATATTTGAGTAATTACCTGAACTATCATGTTTTTCATGGAATTGATGGGATTAAAAGGTATAACCTAACTTGCATGCGCTCTATTTTGCAGGAAAAACTTGAGGGTACTGAGTATGCCTTGGATGATCTAGAAGAAAATTCAGTTAGCTCAGCTGTACACTATTTATGAAAAAAAGATTTCATCATCGTTATCATGTTACAATCACGCTAGCATATGATATCTAACTTTCTAATTTGTTGGTCACATAACCTTATCCTCTTTGCCATTTCTCAAACTAAAACAGTGGCTGAAGGAAATACTTTCTCATTATGATGCACAGAGAAACCACTGATTGAGTAGGCATGTGGGATTCGGTCAGAACTAGACAAGACAACACAATATGTATCATATTTTTTTTTTAAATCTGTACTCACTGTCCATGCACTTACATGTGAAAGCACAACGCACCCAGGAAAACCAGCTCGAAATCCTCAACTTTCAAACCAGCAGAGCACCCACAATGAGCAATTAACTGAAATTTGTCAATCGCATTTAAAACGATTTGCCTGTCCCATTTAAAACGAGCGTGAGCCAAGCCCAAACATGAACATTAAAAACAACCCTGCACAGTATCATGAAAAACCTCTGGAAGCCCAAATTTGCTGCAAGAACCAACGACGGACACGATGCAATAAGACAATGAATAAATGTATGTTAATATTAAAATTTAATTTTCACTTTTTCACGTCTACCTCTTTTTCTTTTTCACTTGTCGGGTGAAACTTGTCTATCTCCCTCGCGACTAGACAAGTCTATCAACTTTGGGTGGCCTTTAAACCCGACTGATTTACTTCGACTTACTTGTGGGTTCTACCAACTGATTTTACCTCGACCACTTGTCACTTCGAAGTAAGTCGGCTCATGTCTTCGACCACTCAAGTCGGCTGACCTCTTCGACCTCTTACTCAAGCGACCTTCTTGGTTCACTTTGGTCGAAATCTAGAGAGTATTTTTCTTAGTCTAAGAGACTTAAGAAATTACAAATGCTTTTCACCTGTGAGTAAGATGAAGTAAAATGAACACATTAACAAATCCAAATAACTTATAAAAACATATGCCCAAATATGTAGGAAGATTTGAGTGGACCAATGTACCGTAAAACTTGGAACTTTCACTTTCACGCTGTGAAAAATTTATGGGCTCTTTGATCTTTCACTTAACTGGTAAATGTAAAAGACATTTACACAAGTAAATCTAGAAATATTGTGCGGCCAAATAAACATGCATTCAACCATAAACTATTTCATAAATATAACTATGCGGAAATAACAAAGGTATTACAAACTTGTCTGTCTAGACTTGTCGCTCACGAACTGATCCTTTTATAGAGCTTCGTCTCTTCAACTGAATCACTTACACAGAAGCTTGAGCTTCGATTTCTCTTTTCTCACCTTGAGTTCCTCTGTCTCTCTATTGTGTCTAACTTTTGTCTAACCTGATTTACAATTTTCTTCTACTATTTATAGGCAACTTGAAGATTGCTTCTACGTGGGTCGACTGACTCACCATTAAATACTGTAATAACTATCTACCTAACAACTTAGCTTCAGAAATAAATTCGACTGGTTTACATTGCCGAATCGTGGACTCTTTCCTCTTGTCAGACTGACAGACAAGATCTTGACAGTACAGACTCTAACAGAGTCAGCTGACAGTCAGGTATGGATCTGCGAGTAATTACTTTTTCCAACACTCCCCCTTAATTATGAGTAGATGGGGGTTTTAAAACAAAATTTACAAAATGTTTCAGAGCTCAGACATGCTCTATTTATGACAGAGTTCACTGTGCAGAACTTGTCATTCCAAGATAACTACGCAGATACTCGAATGTGTCCTTTGCCAATGACTTTGTAAAGTTGTCTGCAAGTTGGTCTTCAGACCTGCAAAATTCCAAACAAATTTCCTTGTTGTTCACCAACTCTCTTATGAAATGAAATGTTGTGACGATGTGCTTGGTTTTCTTGTGAAACACATGATTCTTGGATAATGCTATGGTTGAATTGTTGTCGCAGAAGATGGTTGTCGGTTCTTGATGGTTCTGTGACAAGTATTTTAACACTCTCCTCATCTAGACAACTTGACATGCAGCGCTTGTCGCTGCAACATACTCTGCTTCAGCTGAAGACAAAGTTACAATGGGTTGTTTCTTTGAAGCCCATGAAACAACACCTATACCAAAATGAAATGTGTACCCAGATGTGCTTTTCCTGTCATCTATGTTGTCTCCATTGTCACTGTCAGTATAGCCAATGAGTTTAAAATTTTCTGAGGTTGAATACATAATACCAAGGTCTTTTGTGCCACTTACATACCTCAGAATTATTTCACCTGCTTGCCAATGTGAGTCTTTTGGTGACTCCATGAACTTTGAGATCAGACTTACACCATACATAATGTCTGGTCTTGTCACTGTCAAATACATAAGTCTGCCAACAAGCCTTTTTAACAGCGTAGGATCGATAGTGGATCCTTCATCATCTTTGCTCAATTTTAAACCTATTAATACTGATGTTGGGGATGTCTTGCAATTAGACATGTTAAATATTTTTAAAACTTCACTTGCATACTTTGTCTGTGATATAAAAATACCACTTTCAGATTGCTGTACTTCAATGCCCAGAAATTTTTTTATAAGCCCCAGATCAATCATTTCAAATTCACTTTCCATTACTGCTTTAAAATCTGCTATGCCATAATCACCAGTAAATATTAAATCATCTACATACAAGTAGGCAATTAACATCTTACCTTGCTCATTCACTTTGATGTACAATGTCGGTTCACTTTCACTTCTGTGAAATTCATTTTCAGTGAGATAGGAATCAATCCGACTGTACCAAGCTCTAGGAGCTTGCTTCAAACCATAGAGTGCCTTTTTCAGCCTATACACTTTATGCTCTTAACCTGGAACTTCATACCCTTGTGGCTGTTCCACATATACTTCCTCTTCTAGATAACGATTTAAGAATGTTGACTTGACATCCATTTGATAAACATGCCATTTGTTTTGTGCAGCAATGGCCAAAATTGTTCTGACTGTTTCCATGCATGCAACAGGTGCAAACGTTTCATTGAAGTTGATGCCAGGTTGATCTGTGAACCCTCTTGCTACCTTTCTTTCTTTGCACTTCTGCAAATTCCCATCAGCATCTTGCTTGGTCTTGTAAATCCATTTGACACTGATTACATCTTTGTCTCTTGGTACATCAACCAGTTCCCATGTCTGGTTCTTTTCAATGCATTCTATTTCTTCATCCATGGCTTGTGCCCATACTTCTTCTTCAAATGTTAGTGGATCATATATAGGGGGAAATAATGCAAAGAGAGAGAATGAATTTGGTGTACCGGCTTCATATATCTCTCGTAGACTTCTTGTCTTCACCGGTTCTATCGATGTCGACCTTGACAAAATGCTTGATGGAGTCTGTTGTCCTCTTGGTGTACTTGTTGGTGTAGCTTGAGCTGCTACTTGTGTCGATGGTCCTTGTGTTGAACCATGTCTTAGTGTCATGGGAGTCGACGATGCTGTGACCGGTTGAATTAGATGTGGTATTTGAACCACTTCCTCTTCCATATCATCATTGTTGACATTCGACACAATGTTGACATTTATGTCGACAGTTCCATCCCATGATTTGTTCTCGACAAATTGAACATCTCGACTGATTATCACTTTCCTTGTGACAGGGTCATACAACTTGTATGCTTTTGTGTCTTCAGAATAGCCGAGAAAAATACATTCCTGTCCCTTGTATAGCTTCCTTCTCAGCTAATCTGGAACATGAGCATATGCAACACAACCAAAAATTTTTAAATGGGAAACACTATGATTCATACCTGTCCATGCTTCTTGAGGAACTTTGTTCTTCACACTCTTTTCCGGACATCGGTTCATAATGTATACGACAGTTGCGACTGCTTCACCCCATACTCATTTGGCAAATGCTTGGCTTCCAACATGCTGCAAGCCATCTCCATGATGGTTCTTTTCTTTCTTTCGGCAATACCGTTCTGCTGAGGTGTATACCGTGCAATGAATTGTTTTTGTATGCCATGGGTCTTGCAAAAATTTAGAAATTCATTTGAAGCATATTCACCTCCTCTGTCGGTTCTTAATATCTTGATGCGATGTCCACTCTGGTTCTCCATGAGTGCTTTGAACTGCTGAAAATAACTAAATGCATCAGATTTATGTTTCAAAAAATATACCCATGTTTTTCTTGAGTAGTCATCAATAAAAGTTAGAAAATACTTGTAGCCACCAATGGATGATGTCTGCATTGGACCACAAATGTCAGAGTGCACAATTTCAAGTGGTATGCGTGCTCTATATGACTTTTTGACTGGAAAAGTCTCTTTGTGCTGTTTGCCAAAAATGTAGCCTTCACAAACCCTCTCTAGTCTGTCGATCAATGGTAATCCCTTCACCATATTCTTTGTGTGCAGTAGCTTCAACCCACCAAAATTTAGATGTCCAAATCTGAAATACCACAACCAGGATTCATCCTGAACTTCTATCTGAAATGCAGCTTGCAAATTAGCGCTGCCATTTTGTTTCTTGTCGAGGAAATCGACTGTTTCTTCACTTTCTGCCTTGAATGAAGCTCTTGTGTTTGTCTTCCCTTTCATTTCGATAACTATTCTCAATGGAAACAAGCGGTTTCTTGTCATTGGCACTTTTGCTATCAGCTGGTCGCTTGGACGCTTGTCTTTAATCACACAGTGATCATCTTCCATGTAGACTCTGTAGCCTTTTTGTATCAACTGTCCAATGCTTAACAAATTATGTTTCAGACCTTCAACATGATAGACATCAGGGATATACTTACTCTCCCTCTATTTTGTTAGAATATCAACAGTGCATTTTCCTAAGACAGTAACTTGGACATTGTTTCCAAGTGTAACATCAGTTTGAACTGAATTGTCTAGACTGGAAAACAAGTTTAAATTACCAGTCATGTGGTTGTTGCATCTTGAATCTAAGTACCATATGCCATGTGGACTTTCTTGAACAGCATTGCATTCGAGTGGAGATGTCGATGCCATTAACATTACACTTGTCGAAGTGCTGGTACTGGTCAACTGACTTGGGCTTTGCCTTCCTTGGTCATATTGTTTCTTCTTGCATTCATATGCATAATGACCAAACTTCTTACAATAGACATTGGATTTTTTATTTATCAAACCTTTGGCCACTTGGCTGACTTGGGTTCTGATTATCTCCTCTACCACCGACATTTACACGACTTCTGCCTCATCCTCCTCTTGAAGAACTTCTTCCTCTGCCTCTGAAGTTGTTTCTCCCCCTGCCTCTACCACGACTTATGGATGATTGTGCTGCAAATGCACCTTCCAATGATGTTTGTGTTCTACTGAGTCTGTGTTCATGATTGATGAGTGAAGCTTGCAACTCATCAATGGTAAATGTCGTCATGTCTGTGTGTTCTTCTAAGGTCACAACCAAATTTTCAAATCTTAGGGGAAGACTTTTGAGAATTTTTTCAACAACCCTTCGGTCTTCTATGGCTTCTCCACGAGATTTCAGTTGGTTTATCAACCCAACAATTTTGGTGTAGAATGTGTCTACATTCTCTGAATCTTTCATGGATAGAGATTCAAAATCTCTTCTCAGAATATGCAGCTTGGATGTCCTTACCTTATCCAAACCTTGATAGGCAGTCTCCAATGTATCCCATGCCTACTTATCATTATTTTTTGCTGCTACTCTTGGGAGTATTCTCTCATGCATAGCTTGATGTATGTAAAACAAAGCTTTTCCATCTTTCTTCCTCTGTTCCCTCAATACATCTTTCTCAGCCTGTGTGAGATTGTTATATGTTGTCATGTCTGCTGGTTCTGCATAACCATGCTGGACTATCTCCCAGACATCTTGACCTCTAAATAAAGCCTTCATTGTTAAAGACCAATATTCATAATTCTTTCCTGTAAAAATTGGAGTTTGTAATGAACCAAAAGTGGAAGCCATTTCTAATTTTTAATTAACTTTCCTTAGAAAATTAATTTTCGACCTTTTAAGACGATTTATTTCCTAAATCTTGGGATGATATAAACCTTGCTCTGATACCAGTTAGCCAAAACCAAGCCGACTAAACTTGAGTTTATCGCTCAGTTAATATTAAAATTTAATTTTCACTTTTTCACACCGACCTCTTTTTCTTTTTCACTTGTCGGGTGAAACTTGTCTATCTCCCGACTGGACAAGTCTATCAACTTTGGTCGGCCTTTAGACTCGAATGATTTACTTAAACTTACTTGTCGGTTCTACCGACTGATTTTACCTCGACCATTTGTCACTTCGAATTCGGCTCATCTCTTTGACCACTCAAGTCGGCTGACCTCTTCGACCTCTCAAGTCGGCCTACTCAACCGACCTTGTCAGTTCACTTGGGTTGAAATCTACAGAGTATTTTTCTTAGTCTAAGAGACTTACGAAATTACAAATGCTTTTCACTTGTGAGTAAGATGAAGTAAAATGGACACATTAACAAATCCAAATAACTTATAAAAACATATGCCCAAATATGTAGGAAGACTTGAGTCGACCAATGTGCCTTAAAACTTGGAACTTTCAGGCGATGAGAAATTTATGGGTTCTTTGATCTTTCACTTAACTGGTAAATGTAAACGACATTTACACAAGTAAATCTGGAAATATTGTGTGGGTAAATAAACATGCATTCAACCATAAACTATTTCATAAATATAACTATGCATAAATAACAAAGGTATTACAAACTTGTCTGTCCAGACTTGTCGGCTCACCGACTGATCCTTTTATAGAGCTTCGGCTCTTCAACTGAATCACTTACACAGAATCTTGAGCTTCGACTTCTCTTTTCTCACCTTGAGTTCCTCTGTCTCTCTATTGTGTCTAACCTGATTTACAATTTCCTTCTTTTATTTATAGGCAACCTGAAGATTGCTTCTACATGGGTCGACTGACTCACCATTAAAGACTGTAATAACTATCTACCTAACAACTTAGCTTCAGAAATAAATTCGACTGGTTTACATTGCCGAATCGTGGACTCTTCCCTTTTGTCAAACTAACCGACAAGATCTTGACTGGTACAGACTCTAAGAGAGTCGGCTGAGAGTTAGGTATGGATCTGCGAATAATTACTTTTTCTAACAATGTATTCTACTCAACCCCATCCATAGCCCAGTTGATCCATTTCTGCAAAAACCCTCAACCCCATCCAGAGCCCAGCTGATCCATTTCTGCAAACACCAACTACCGACATGATGCAATAAGACAATGAATAAATGTATTGTCATCATCCTGGCCAATGGCAAAGAAGTTGGGTAATTATTTCTGTGAGCAATGGGAAGCTAGTTTAGGAGGGTGTTTGTTATTTATAATGTGCCTATTCCACCGAAGCAAACCCAAAATGGCAGAAGATCCAATTCCCTTAAATTCCCCAAGAAGACCCCATCATTCAGATGAGGTGCTTATGAGCAGGGGCACGAACCCCAGAAGCTCCACCCAATTCTCAAAATAATCTGGCACCTCTACAAGCAGTGCCATATCTCTGGAAAGCCTGAAAGAATTGCTTCGAGACAATCCCAACATCTATTCATTCCATGAAATGAATAGGGAAACTAAGATTTTTGCTGTGGAAAGGTCGAGAATTCATCTGTCTAGAAGTGCACGGTGAGAGGTAATTCTGTTGTCCTTACAGAAAGGAGCCGAATAGATTTGATTGATTTTAGGGAAAATTTGAGAGAAATCTGTAATCTTCACCATAGGAGCATTATTAATCATGTGGGAGCGTGTGGGGAGGTGAAATATCTCTATCTTGTGTATGAGTATGTGGAGGGTGCAAGCCTGAGGGAATGCTTGAGGGGTGGCAAAGTGCCTGGATATACTGTCCTATCTTCATGGCTTTCCAGGATGCAGATTTCCCTTGATGTGGCTCAAGGGATTGAATATCTTCATCATTATACAGGTTTGTCTTATGTTCACAAATACATGAAATCCAGTAGTGTAATCGTTGTGGAGCCTAATTTCAAGGCAAAGATTGCCCATTTTGGCACCTATGAGTTAAGTGAAGAATCCTATATTAGGGAATCTTCCAGTACATGAATATAGGCGTTCGCCCAGTAAGAGAATTGTTGGTACATAGGGTTCCATGGCTCCAGAACATGCTGCAAGTGGTGTGATTTCTGAGAAGACTGATGTGTTTTCTTTTTGTGAGTATATGTTGTGAGTATTACGATCATCTGTGTGAAGGACACTGTTAAAATTTTGTTGAGCTGAAAAACCTACAAGAGGACATCAACACCTACCTGACTTACATTGACTCCTAGGATGGAGTAGCAGCGTCAACACTTGAATAGAGTAATGTAATGGAGTGGATAAACTATAATAAGAATTGGCAATACAATTATATCAAGTTCCAATTGCCCAATGGATTTACATGTTTGCATTTCTTGCTTAATACGTTACATGTTAGACTAACATTTATGATATGTTGTTTGTTGTTTTAATATTTAAAAAAAACTAAAAAACAATAATTATTTTTATTAATGTTTATCTATAGAAAAGCTTCTCCATCAATAAAGTTTTAAACGAGTATAAAATATTTTTTCCAATATTATGAGTTATCTTTTTAATATTGTAAATTTATGTGAATTTTAAATTTAAAGATAATAAAAGTTATCATAATTTAGCTTTTAAATTAAAAATAGAATAATTTTTATTTTCAAGATGTTTTAGGTCTGAATCTCTCACCAATCGTAAGTAGTTTAAAATCAATATCAACCTCAAATCTATCAAACAATTTTGTATGTTCAAAATAAGTTCTTCTCCACTCATAAAACAAATTGAAAAGTTCAAACAGTTTTGTAAATATTTTTAGCTTTTTAAAATTTAACAAATGGAATCATCTCAATCTTTTATCAGAAGGAAAAAAGCATGTCCTTGTTATTCATTGAAGAATCAAAGGGCATCTAAAGTGCCAACCCTGATAGAGGATTACAATCATAAAAAGGAGTATAGGGAGAGTATCTGATATAGAACTCCTGAAATAATACTCAACTCAACAAGCTTCCCAAGGGAGAACCAGGAACATGCCCATCAAAAACGCTCACCAAATACATCTGGTCAAAGACAATAAAGTAAACCTGTCCTTCATAACCCATCACTATCGTGGACATAATAGTGCAGATCCACAATTTGAAGGTGCCTGCTCCCAAACAATAAAAGGGTGCAATACAAGAAAAAAGGAGTAAAAACTCCAGCACCAAGCTCAAAAGAGCATAAGAGTGTCATGAAAGACTAAAAGGCCTTCAAAAAATTCAGAAAAGATACAAGAACTTGGAGCCAAACTCAAGGCAGACTTTGATTGACAATCTGCATTCTGATTATGTTCACGATAGATATGACAGAAGGACAAGTTGGTGAAACAAGTGCACAAATTTCTGATATCCATGCACCAATGACTGAGCTCGGGAGGTGATAGGGCATTGGTGCCTTTAACCCAATTAATAATAATTGACGAGTCCCCAAAAATGTTCGAAGTGGGAAGCCCCACGACCTGAGCAATTTGCAAAAGTGCCCATAGTCCAATCAGTTCAGCTTTTGTGTTGGTGCATGTTCCTACCCCCAGTGCACACTCGAAGGAATGAGTCTTATTTAGGTAAATACAAATACCTACTCCTCCAGAATCGTTGGTTGAAGCCCCATCAAAAAAACCATAGGAAAAGACAAGTGTTGGGACTGTACCAATCACTCGAGACTTTTTGGTCTTTTTACAAGGAGGCTGATATAATAGGAGAAACTTATCAATCTGAAAAAAAATGTTTAAAATAGTAGGCTTTTTTACTTCGAAAATGGTAGAATTTCTTGCTTTCCATATGATCCACATAGCAAAGAATACGAGGAAGCAGATAACCAAATATCTGGAGAACCTGTGTGTCCAACTCCTCAAAAAGTTGTTTAGATTATCACTCTGCTGAGGTGGAATGAATTGATATTTATCGCTGAGATGAATAATGACCTCCCTCCAAACAACGCAGGATGAGAATATATGCTAGACATAATCTTCTCCAGCACCACAGAGTGCACAGATGCCAGGCCCATTCCACCCTTTTCTCTGGAGGTTATCCCAAGTTAATATTTTGTTTTCCAACACCAACCATATGAAACAACTGATTTTAAAGGGAAGAGTTCTCGACCAAATCAAAGTATGCAAACTGTTAACAACCGGAGGCTGTGAGGAAAGTACAATATAATCATAAACAAATTTAGCAGAAGCAGAACCCACGGCCCTGTTATGGCTCCATACAAGAGTATCGGGCTATGCTTGTAGCCTTATTCTCCCCAACTCCAAACCCCACATAAAACCATCCTAAGCAAGCTTCCAGTCACCTGCTAGATACAAGTCCTCTGCCGAGAACCAATAATGTTGAGCACAAGGCTGAGAATTGTGAGCTTGTGCAAGAGTAACAATATCCAAATCCTCTAAGTACTCTCTGAGTTCCACAGGAAGAGTATAAGGAGTTTGAGTGCCCACAATAGGGTCGATACCCAGAATGATATCATGCCCATTACCAACAAGCCAAGATAAACAACTCCCCGGCCAAGGAAATGCTTACAGGAATCCTCTCCAGATCAAAGAAACTCCACGGAAATTAAAATTATTGCCTCTAAGCCAGTCAGCCATCGAGAGATTCTTCAAATACTTTGCACATAGAACCTTATGCCACAATCCATTACTATGAAGAACCATCCACAGATTTTTTAATCTCAGAGCTATAATGAACCAATGTAGATTTTTAATGCCCCAACCACCATATTCCTTCGGCCAAGATAAATGCTGCCAGTGAGATAAGAGGTACCTGTGATGAGTCCCAGATGATCCCCAAAGAAAAGCAAAAGTGATGCTTCTGATTTTGTTCAGGATAGAGACTGGGATAGGAGCCAATCCCAACCAGTATACAGGGAGACTAGACAGACTCAGCTTGGACTAGTATCAGACGGCCACCCAGAGAAAGTAACTTATGTGTCTAATTATGTATTCTTTTCTCATATTTCTGAACTAACCAATTCCAATCACTGACTTTGTACCCCAGGGGCTTGAGGAAATACCCTAGGTATTTGAAACCAGAGACAATGGGTTCCATTTTATAAGGCAGAACTCTAGCAATATCTCCCACAATATCCACATCCATATTTTTGTATAGGAAGCAATATTTATCAACACTGATACACATCCCCGAAGCCTTGCAGAAGGTACTGAGGATTACATCAAATGCGGTCCACTGATACACATCCCCGAAGCCTTGCAAGGTACCGGTACCAAGCAAGATCACATCATCAACGAATAGTAGGTGGGTGAGGGATAGGGTTGGAGAGATTTTAATACCTCTGATGAGGCCATGCTCTCTAGCATCAGATATCAAGAGACTCGGGCCTTCTATAACAAGAATGAAAAGCAAAGGGGATAGAGGATAGCCTTGTCTGATTCCCTGAGAGGCAGCAAAGAACTAGGAAGGAGTTCCATTGACAAGGACAACAAAGTTAGCATATGTAAGACAAGCCATAATCCAATTGACACCGATGAGAGGAATTCCAATCTGAATCAGAATGAGCCTAACGTAAGACCAGTTAACTCTATCAAAATCCTTCACCAAGTCCAATTTGAGGATGAGAGCAGACGTATTCTTGGTCTTAACAGAGTTAAGACTCTCCTGCGTGATACCAATAGGTTCGACAATCTGTCGATTTTTTAAGAACCCATACTGCTCTTTGGAGGTGTGCGAGTCCAGGAAAGGTTTAAGTCTGACAGCAATCACCTTTGCAATAATCTTATACAGTAAATTACAAAGTGAAATGGGTCTAAAATCCGCGAAGGATGTAGGCCTATCCTTCTTAGGTATCAGGGGTAGGAAGGTGGAGTTAAGTGAGGGAGTAATATACCCAGAAGTCTGAGCAAACTCAATAGCATTTAACAATTCAGAGCCAAAAAGATCAAAGAAGTGGAGGTAAAACTCGACAGGCCAGCCATCAGGGCCAGGGCTCCTATCCTTCTTGAATGATTTCAAATCCTTCTCAATCTTAGACAAAGTGACAGGTGCAATGAAGCTAGGAGCATTATCCTGAGAGATCATAGTGGGATAGAGCGAGACCACCTGAAGCTGTGTTAATATGCAATATTGTTTATCATCACTAAATATATGAGCAAAATGTCTTTTACTGAGCTCCTTAAGTGCTTGTTCATCCTCAATTGTGTGTCCCTCCTGATCAACTAAGGACCAGATAGAGTTATGATTCCTTCTGTCAGAGGCTATAGTATGGATGAATTTAGTATTAGAGTCACCATACCGAGCCCACTTAGTACGGCTCTTAAGTTTCCAGGTGAGTAAGAGATGATCCTGTAATTTTTTTTTCAGCTCTAAGCTGATTCGAGGCTAAATGATCCTCAAGAGTGAAACTACACGAAAAGGAGCCTATAAGGAGAGATTCAATATCCTTATCCAGCCTCAAGGAGTTAGCCTTCATCAAATTTTCTTTCTCATGGGTCCAAGCTTTTACATCCCCTTTCAGAGTCCTCAACTTTTGGAACAGGTTGTCCAGATCATTAAGAGAAGACTGTGGGTTAATAACAGTCCATCTCTTAGCAATCCAAAGATTAAAATCAAGGTCAGTGAGCCATGAGCGATTGAATTTAAAAGGATAATTGAAGGATCCCAGTGTCTTATTCCATTCAAGGCAAATAGGTAAATGGTCAGAGATATCAGCAGGATGGATCCAAGTCCTGTGACACTTAAGTGAAGGGATCAAAGCAGAAGAGAGCGGGAAATGGTCCAATCTCTTACAAATACCCTCAACACCCACTCTCCGGTTCCTCCAGGTCGACCCAGTTTTGTGAGGGGCAATGTCCATAAGCACAGCCGATTCAAAAAAGTGTTTGAAATGTGAGGCTAGAGGGTCCAAGATGGCTTTGTGACCCCAGGTCTCAGCAGCATTCATGGTCAAGCTAAGGTCCCCTCCCAATATCATGTTGGGAGCAGAGAGAAGGCCCCCCCCTAAGAACATTATTGTTGGAGCAGGATCCCGCAGCTACAGAAGAAGCTGCTAATTTTGGCAGAAAGAGAGAAGTTTTGGCGGAAAAAGGACAGGGCAGAGCTACGACGGCGTAGCACGTTTCCAGCTGGAGAGCAGAGCCGGAAACCATGACTTTTGGGATAGAAAAGTCAAGAAGGCAACGGTACCAGAGTGGCCGAGAGAAGAAAGCTCAACCACTGCATTGAAGGCAGCGACGGAAGACAGGAGGGCTCAGCGACCCTCATAAAGAAGAAGGAGCAACGAGGCTCAAGCATTGAAGGCGAAGGACAGAAAGAGAAGCGGTGCATAGTACCCATGGTCAGTGCCGGGAAGCATGGAATACTGCAGAGAGCTGCAGTGTGACGGGAAGCGGCTACCTCAAGGACAGAGAGGACCGACTGTCACTATTTAGGGTATGGGTTTACTGTTGGGACAGGCCCACAGTGTTGTAATGGCACGACCTTCGGGCTGCCTATAAAAGCTTGCATTTTTGTATTGTAAAGGGTTAGCTAATCAGCCAGTAGATAGTTGGTTGGTTGATAGTTTTGTAGACTCAGGAATCAGTCAGACAGACTGTGTTGTAACGATCCAGACACCTAGTTGTCTGTAAGTCATTCGAGTCTGTATGTAACCATTCATAGAGAGAACAGAGAGGGAAGGATATATTGAAAGAAAGGCAACATAGAGATAGACCAGAGGTCTAGAAGAGACCTCACGCTGCATATGTAGTGCAACAAACTGTGCTAACTTCCCTCAAGATATATAATAGAAGCACAGTTTGGTGGACGTAGCTCCCATCCCGGGGGTGAACCACGTTAAATCTGCGTGTTATGTGTTGTATGAATGTGATTGTATTTGCTTATGGTTACTGGTTATTATGCATGTAATGTTAGTTGCAGTAGGTGAATGTATGTATTGATCAGCTCATGATAATACAAGAAGATAAAGATAAGTTGAAACATTTTAGTAGGCTGTTTAAAGACTCCTTTACGTCTGTCTCTAATGACCAGTTACTCACAATATACTTCTGAGAAGTAGGGATCCGCACATCGGCACAGTCAACGTTAAGAGCGCAAAGTTGTAGTGATAGGATATCGCAGAGAGGTGGTATCGCATCGGCAGAGGAGCTGCAGTGCGCGATACTGCGAGCTGAGGGCTTAGCATTGAGGAAAGGATGGGTGTCCCGCGGTGCGCAGAGATGCGGTAAGGTTGGGAATATTGTGAGTAAGTGGACGTGGTGCGACGCGAGAGGAAATCGTGCGACTTGCGCGGGGTTAAGCATCGCACGGGTAAGAAGTTCTGAGAGCAGAAGGGGACGTGCAATGCCCGGAGCTAGTTGATCTAGTGGTGCGCAAGAGTAAGAGAGAAGAAGTAGGATGCGCAGAACCTGGTCCAAGACACTTGAGTCTTGGCCAACCCATGAGATTCACTTCGGGTGAGACTTCAGATCGCTTCGTGGTCTATCGCCGAAAGGGCCGGTGAGTTTTGGGTGTTGTTGATTAATTATAGTAAACCCGGGTCTGCCCATGCATTCAACAAATGGTTCCGTTGCCGGTTTAAACGACTGGGAGTCAATGTTCTGTTGGCATCCTACGAGAGAAGAGTTTCACCAGTGGCTGGATTCAGACTTAAGGGAGTTCGCCAAGCAGGAGAATAGGAGTCTGAGACTAAGCACAGAGGCCTGGCTAGAGAAGCATATCGCTTCAGACATACACGCTATATTTTTTGTAACCTACGGAAACGAGCTTTTCGATTGGTTATCCAAGTTGACAGATAGCAACACATTCAAGAAGAAAAGAAACATCGTCTGGACACCAGAGCTGATTCAGACCGTACAGAACCTTGACAATCCGATTACGAGAGCAGTGGACTGCTGGCTTACTAGTGTGCTAGAAGGCTACGTTACAGAGTTTGCAGTTGACCAGAGAAAGAGCTTCAGCGCAGCCGAATGATACTTCTTCAAAGGATATCGCGGTAAGTACCTAATATCTCTAAACTTGTCCCTTAAGATGCTGCTATATGAAAAAGGAACAATGGATCTAGTCTCAGATGAATAAGTAAAGCTAGTAATGTCACAAGAGTTTGAAAGTGATTTTGATGACATTGGACGAACACGGAGTGGAAAGAAGTATAAAGTAGCATTTAGTTCTCCTATATTGGAAAACAGTTCAAACAGTATTAGACAGCAGAGCCCTAGCACCACCGAAGAACAAGAGGGGGGTATCCCTTACCACCCCTATACTCCACAGAAGCAGACAGGAACTCAGAATAATCCCGTAGGTACTCCATCTAGTAGTTCACAGTCAGTACCTACTCCCGTTACAGCACCTTCACCTACACCGCTGAGTGGTAGTACTCCAGTCAGTCAGAACCCACCACAGAGAAATAGAATGGGAGACGACATGAAGCTACCTATCTTTAAAGGTACAGGAGCTGAAGATCCGGAACAACATTGGTTCCTATGCGAAGCTATGTGGACTATTAAAACAATCAATGATGATAACCTTAAATTTGTACAGTTGGTTACCACACTTAGAGACAGAGCCTTGACATGGTACATAAAGTATACTACATTACCCAAGACGCTCGCCCAGGTCAAGAACACCATGATTAAAGAGTTCAAGAAACCTAAATCTG
>LPNX010142320.1:356275-368775 GCA_001517045.1 Pseudotsuga menziesii
AAATTTAATTTGATTATTTCTAAATTAATACATTTATTTTAATAATCTATGCATAGCATTGTATGTTATAATTTAAAATGCAATATGACTAGAAAAGTAATTAAATTCTATTCTTTTAAACTAATCTAGACTATGTAATTAAGTTATTTATAAATTACATTCTCTTAATTTTCTTGAAATCCAATTTAGATATCCTCAAACTAAGCTGCAAGGACTAGCTACAATATATTCAAGATGTTTAAAGTGGTAATATTAAACATTTAGCTATCATGGTGAATATATATTGTGAATATTATGATAGCTAGTTCATAATTTCCATTCCTCATGAAGGGATGAATGAATTACTAAACAAAAAAAACATAAATTTAAGTTTTCTAGATTAGATAAACATAATCTGTTTTATATCACAAATCGAGTACATAAATAACAACCCAAAATTTTATTAATCCTACATACATTGTAACATGGGGTTTCTTTTTGTAGAGTCGTTGTTCTTTTGATATCATGAAACAGTTGGCAAATTTTTTTTCGTATGAAATCCATGGAAGTGGAAGACAAAAAAACATGGTACAAATGATATTTGCATCCAATCCATTTGAAACACAATCCTACACGAAATCGATGTTAAACACATAAACACATAAAAACATTGCGTAAACTATAATTATATTGTAGTTTTCATAAAAGAATCCTACACCAAATCATTGTTAAACACACAAAGACATAAAAACATTGCATAAACTATAATTATGTTGTAGTTTTCATAAACATTTATGAACAAAAATTTGACATCTGGTGATGTATCATTTGAAAAGGTCATATCATTTGCAAAAAGATTGAAGACAAAGTTTCATTCTATGTTAAATAGAATGCATACATCAAAGTTCAAGTGCGTATGATATTTGTATTGAAGTTTTCATAAACATTTACATACAAAATTTTGACATCTAGTGATGTCATTTGCAAAATGGTGCATGGAAAAGCTTCAATTTAAGTTTGACATAGCTAAGTTGTTGATCGTGAGATAGTATTTGCAAAAAGATGCAAGCCTTTGATGAACTATATCTCCTTAACTCCATAGATAAAAAACATGATAAGAGCTTGGAAATAAAATTTAAAGCATAAAATAAGAGTCTATAATAGAATATATTAAAAATGAGAATTTTTTCTTAAAAATTATTATGTTGCAAAAAAAAATTTATTGGGTAACTATGTATAGCACAAGGGACTTGCTGAAATTTTCATATGTGAATTCAAAGTTCTATATGTATGGTAGCTAAAAAATTAAGCTTTGGTTATAAGAATACCTTACTGACTGAGCTTGATTTGTTTGTAATTGTTTTCAACTTGGATTACTTCATTGTCCTCGTTGAGAATAAACCTACCATGCACTAGAAAGTCACGCAACATATAAATGGTGGTTTTCTATATATTCACCTTCTACGTGGTATTTAGTCCCTGGGGCTTAGTTTAGGGTTAGCTAAAGGGCACTCGCACGAAGTTGGTTCCACCTTTTAGAGCCACTATAAAAATCAGAAACGTAACTTCCGAAATGTAAAATCCACAACGCATATGCGTTATTGATGCTACGTTCGGAAAGCCCGAGCCCAAAGACGAGGCTAAGGTTAGTTAGTAGATATCGCACAGTGTGTTTGTAAAGTTTTGAATATTGCAAGTGCGATATATCGCACTTGCAATATTGAAAACAAAAAAAAACACAAAACATAGGCCGCGGGCTTCAATTTGTTATTTGCACAGTGAGCTAGATATCAGGAAGGAAAAATACCGCAGTTGCGAAATACCACACCAGTGTTTTGCATTAGAGCATTTGGAGGTGGCTGTGGAGGTGGCTTGACTCCAATGGCAGGTAAGTACTCATATCATCCACAATTGTATTCAATATTTGTTTGTTTTTGTTAATTTCATAGTTTTTATAATTGCTAAAAACTTAAAACGAATTTAATAAAAAAATTGAATTAAATCAAATAACGATATATTAAAACAATTTGTAGTTCATTGTGTTAATCTTAACAGATGACATGAATATTCAAGGTACTGTGCAAAATGAACCAAACCCAAACACGAACCCAAACCAAGGCACAAATGCAAACATCGAGGGGGAACAAGACCGCAATTCCCAGATTCTAACTCGTTTGGGTGCATTGAGGCGCCTTAGCTCATATTTTAGAGGGGGGGATCATTTGTGACAATATTTAGCCGAGGCATTGGACACCATAACAAACACAATTGCCAATTCCCAAGGAGCTCTGTACAAAATTAGCTCATACAGAGAATCCATGAGGCAATACTATTCCGATGGTTTGAGTTATAAAGACATAAAAAACCTAAAGATTACAAAAGATCAATTGTTTTCATTATTTCGTGACCCTAGCACCGGATTGGTTCCACCCACCAGTCGAGCACATATTTCCATATACTGGTGCATGGAATCAAATATTAAATCCAATTGGATGGATCGATGGTATATGGTCTTTGATGAAGACCCTCATGGGAATAGGGACATCTCATTTTATTTCTTGAGGAAGTTGTATGCAGAATTCATCCTAGGGAAACATGTGAAATATTTCGATATTTTATACTTCTAGGGTGTGGTTCATGGGATGCCCCAAGATAGGGAAGGGGCTAGGACTGATCCTAACCGTGTGCCATGCCCTCAACGCAAACCAAAACCCCATCGGCTATATCTTCCGGTGGGTCCTATGATTGATGATACACAAGAGTCCTTATTCGACTTGGCAGATACATTGCTTCAGCATGGGATTGTTGTCCAAGGCAATGTAGGCCAAGGGGTTGGCACTTCTCAGGCCGACCAATCGCACAATAAGGATCCATATACCAATTGCACTGGAGATGTAGAGAGTTTAGAGCATCATGTTACTCCACACCCTTGCATAGTGTGTGGAGGCATATGCTATGTCCCTGCTTCAAAGTTCCGGGACGATGGATTACTTCGATATGTAAGTAAAACTTATTATTTTCATATTATATTTTGTTTTATATCACAATTTTCAATTATTTTGCAATTTATTTCTATTTAATTATCTAACAAATTATGTGAACAAATATACAGCTGGTGTCCCATGACAACCCAAATTCACATAGTCCGTCGACTGATGTTGAGAACATTGATGCAACAGTCAATATTGCATATGGGTTTGGTTCTTCACCATTAGATGTAAGAACTATACTTTTTACTTTTTAATTTGTCATCGTTATTTACATATTTATGGTAGATATTGTAACATTCAATACATCCTAATCTGGATACAATATGTTTTATGCAAGGTGAGCAGGATGAGTATGTTGAATCCCATCCTAGTCCCTCTCATGTAGAGGAAGATTCCCAGACCCAGGTATTATTATAAATATGCTTTTAACTATGATTTTAATAATTCAACATTCATGCTTTTAATTTTTAGAATTTTTCTAATTGTATCTTTGTGTTTTGTTACATAGCATGATATCTTGATGGGTGACCTGCCTCTCCCCTGCCCCTAGGTACCTATATGTCTCATTTTCTTTGAAAAATTCATTATCCCTCCATGTTGTATATGTCTCGTTTTGTTTGTATTATCTGAAATTGACATACCTTACTTTACGTAGGCATCTATTGAGCCAATGGTGCTTAAGGAGCACCAAAGCGAGGTTTTTGGCAACCCACCTCTTCCCCCCCACCAGGTACATGTATGTTTCGCTTTCTTTGAAAACATCATTTTCCATCCATGTAGTATATACGTCTCTGATTCTTTTTATTATCTGAAATTGACATATGTTACTTTATGCAGGCTTCTAGTGAGGCACCGGTGCTTGAAGAGCACCAAATCGATGACCCACCTCTAACGAGCCAGTAGGTACGTTTATGTATTGCTTTCTTTTAATTGTGATTTTAATGATTCAACATGTACTTTTTTAATTTTTTGAAATTGTCTAATTGTATCTTTATCCTTTTGTACGTAGGAACGTGATTTTGATGATGCTATCCAATAAGAAAACTTCTTCGCTAATGCATGTAGAAATCCTTTTATCCCGTTGATAGTTGTTCGACCCACTAGTTACACACCTCCTCATGTCCCCTAGGTATATTTATATATTGCAACTCTTGCTTATATTGCTTTTTGTATATGCGAGTATCTTTTTCCTGGTTTCCCCCATTGATATGCCGACATTGACATATATATTATTTTATGCAATTTGACAGTGAGCAAGTGGTTATTGAAGAGCACCCAATTGGGGTCGTTTCTCACCCACCTCTCCCATCCCCCCAATGTACCTGTATGTCTCTATTTATTTGAAAAATTCATTATCTCTCCATGTTGTATATTTCTTGTTTTCTTTGTATTATTTGACATTGACATATCTTACTTTATGAAGGAATCTATTGAGCCAGTGGTGCTTGAAGAGAAACAAAGCAAGGTTGTTGGTGACCCACCTCTTCCCCCCTGCCAAGTACATGTATGTTTCGCTTTCTTTGAAAACATCATTTTCCGTCCATGTAGTATAATGTCTCTGATTATTTTTATTATCTGAAATTGACATATGTTACTTTATGTAGGATTCTAGTGAGGCACCAGTGCTTGAAGAGCACCAAATCGGTGACCCACCTCTGATGAGCCAGCAGGTACATTTTTTGTGCACCCATGTAATATAGTTTTATTTGTACATGCAAGTATGTTTTTCGTGCACCCATTGATTTGTTGACATTGGAATATATATATATTTTTATGCAGCTTGATAGTGAGCAAGTGGTGGTTGAAGAGCACCCAATAAGGGTCGTTACTAGTGAGGCACCACGACCCACCATTACTTACTTACGTATAGTAAGTAAAAATGTTATATTGGTTTGGAATTTGAACAAATGTGCATAGAATTTTTATAGGTTTGTAAACTAACTTACAAATTTTGGTTTTTCTGCAGTCTCCACTAATGCGACCTATCCCTCTTGTTCAATGATGGGGATCACCAATGAGCAGTCGAAAAAGAAAGCTAGACTTCTCCAAAGACATTGGAAGTGACAGCGAAAGGGGGGATAACTAGATTAAATGTATAGGGGGGATACAAAGATGTACAGTTTGATCCACTATTTTGTATTATGGCCATGTGGCATGCCAAGTTTTGTAACATTATTTGTATACATATATAATATAAAGCAAGGTTCAAATTTATACATATATGGTTGACTTGATCTTGTAACATGATATGTGTGGTTCACATGTGTGCTAGTATGAATGTCCAATACTTAAAGGAAGAATTTATGACTCATCCAACTAAGATCAAGTAACGATTAAGTAAGTCATGGTAGATAATCACTAGACACCATAATCGTACCATACAGCTACCTAAATTTAACTATCATCAACTTTTTAACATTATGGCTATCCTCAACTTTTTAACATCATAACCATAACATACACTACCTAAATTACATACACTAACATCATAACGTCATAGCCATACCACTAACTTTAACATCATGTACATGTGTTTCTACTTCTAAGTCATGCATGTGTAATATACCATATAATACCCTACAATACCCTATGATACTAACATCATACCATACTAACATACCATACCATACTAATATACCATACCATACCCTACAATACCCTATGATACTAACAGATCATACCATACTAACATACCAATATACCATATCATACCCTATGATACTAACATCATACGATACTAACATACCATACCATACTAATATACCATACCATACCCTACAATACTAACATACCATAACATAACATGTACCATAACATACCGTAACATCATAACATGTACACGTGTTTCTAGTTGCATCTCAAAACTTGTAGTTCATAAAACCCTAGTTGGTTTTCAATTTGGTAGTTCATGAAACCCTAGTTGGTTTTCAATTTGGTAGTTCATGAAACCCTAGTTAGTTTTTAATTTGTTCATCTACATGTGTTTCTAGTTCCATATCATAACTTTTCAAGAGGTCACTAAACCCTAGTTCAATTCACTAACTTGTCAACCATAGTGGTAGCATGCAATTTGGTGTTTATGAAACCCAAGTTGTTTTTCAATTTGTGCATGTACATGTGTTTTTATTTGCATCTCAAAACTTGTAGTTCATAAAACCCTAGTTGGTTTTCCAAATTTTGTAGTTCATGAAACCCTAGTTGGTTTTCAATTTGTACATGTACATGTGTTTCTAGTTCCATCTCATAACTTGTAAAGAGGTCACTAAACCCTAGTTCCATACACTAACTTGTCAATCATAGTGATAGCTCATGCAATTTGGTGTTCATGAAACCCTAGTTGGTTTTCAATTTGTTAATGTACATGTGTTTCTAGTTCCATATCATAACTTGTAAAGAGGTCACTAAACTCTAGTTCCATCCACTAACTTGTCAACCATAGTGGTAGCATGCAATTTGGTGTTAATGAAACCCTAGTTGGTTTTCAATATGTACATGTAAATTTGTTTCTAGTTGCATCTCAAAACTTGTAGTTCATAAAAACCTAGTAGGTTTTCAATTTGGTAGTTCGTGAAACCCTAGTTGGTTTTCAATTTGTTCATGTACATGTGTTTCTAGTTCCATCTCATAACTTGTCAAGAGGCCGCTAAACCCTAGTTCCATACACTAACTTGTCAACCATAGTGGTAGGGTGCAATTTGGTGTTCATGAAGCCCTAGTTGTTTTTCAATTTGTACATGTACATGTGTTTCTAGTTTCATCTCATAACTTGTAGTCCATAAAACCCTAGTTGGTTTTCAATTTGGTAGTTCATGAAACCCTTGTTGGTTTTCAATTTGTACATGTACATGTGTTTCTGGTTCCATCTCATAACTTGTCAAGAGGTCACTAAACCCTAGTTCCATCTCATAACTTGTCAACCATAGTGATAGCATGCAATTTGTAGTTCATGAAACCCTAGTTGGTTTTCAATTTGTACATATGCACATATTTCTAGTTCCATCTCATAACATGTAAAGAGGTCACTAAAACCTAGTTCCATCCACTAACTTGTCAACCATAGTGATAGCTCATGCAATTTGGTGTTTATGAAACCCTAGTTGTTTTTCAATTTGTACATGTACACGTGTTTCTAGTTCCATCTCATAACTTGTAAAGAGGTCACTAAACCCTAGTTCCATCCACTAACTTGCAAACCCTAGTGATAGCATGAAATTTGGTGTTAATGAAACCCTAGTTGGTTTTCAATTTGTACATGTACATGTGTTTCTAGTTCCATCTCATAACTTGTAAAGAGGTCACTAAACCCTAGTTCCATCTCATAAATTGTTGACCATAGTGATGGCATGCAATTTGTAGTTCATGAAACCCTAGTTGGTTTTCAATTTGTACATGTACATGTGTTTCTAGTTCCATCTCATAACTTGTGAGGAGGTCACTAAACCCTAGTTTCATCTCACAACTTGTCAACCATACTGATAGCATGCAATTTGTAGTTCATGAAACCCTAGTTGGTTTTCAATTGTACATGTACACGTGTTTCTAGTTCCATCTCATAACTTGTAAAGAGGTCACTAAACCCTAGTTCCATCCACTAACTTGTCAACCCTAGTGATAGCATGCAATTTGGTGTTAATGAAACCCTAATTGGTTTTCAATATGTACATGTACATGTGTTTCTAGTTCCATCTCATAACTTGTAAAGAGGTCACTAAACCCTAGTTCCATCTCATAACTTATCAACCCTAATGATAACATGCAATTTGTAGTTCATGAAACCCTAGTTGGTTTTCAATTTGTACATGTACATGTGTTTCTAGTTCCATCTTGTAACTTGTAAAGAGGTCACTAAATTCTAGTTCCATCCACTAACTTGTTAACCATAGTGATAGCTCATGCAATTTGGTGTTCGTGAAACCCTAGTTTTTTTTCAATTTGTACATGTACATGTGTTTCTAGTTCCATCTAATAACTTGTAAGAGGAATGGTCGAGGGTTCTACAGAGTTGACCCACTAATGCAAGAGTTGCATTGAAAGAAACCGAGCAAAAACCTAGTTTACGAAATCAATGCACAATGACTTCATTGGTCCTTGAAAACAGGAAGGAGAGGGCCACCTAAAGGTAAACGCATGCCAGGAGACCAACGGAGTCAATGGTTCTTCGATCTGACCTCCAGTTTCCGAGTTATGTCCAGTTGAAATTTGCATGAAAATGTTGTTTAGGGACACTTGGTGACTTCCGGTCCAAGAGTGAAAAACCAAATGGAGTAGCAAAATTGCATGTCGTTGGCTCCTACAAGTGTGTACAGGCAAGGACAATATGGAAACCCTACCAACACAACCACGGTCGAGGTTTTTCATGCGTTGAACCACCAATGAAATAGTTGCAAGAGTTGACCCAACAATGTAATTAAATGTATATTAATATTAAAAACATCAAAAAATGTAAATTTCAACAACTTGAGAGCCTGTTATTTTCCTATTTCTATTTGTTGTTGTCTAAAGACACTGTTCTTGGCGCCTCCAATGTGCCATAGATGGTGTTTGTATCCTAGGCACACAGAAGGCTAGACATTAGTAGTCTCGTAAAAAATAAGGAGAACCTAATGAAAATGTGCAGACATGATTATAGATAACTTACCTGAGGTTGTACGATCGTGTTTATAGTGTCGAGAATCCTATGAATAATATTATCTCTATGAATGGTATCTGTCAATCACAGGTTTATTACATTGGGAATAAACTAAGGCTAAATAATTGAAATTGTGCTTCAGCATGCACTTTAAAGGTTAAATAATGCACCTGACAATGCACTCAGACGAGTAGGCCATCCGGATCATCTCTGTTGCCAATGGTGTCCATCAATATTTTGTGCTCTGTATGAGGTAGCAAGTATCGTACATGTGACCTATTTTTGTGACTAAGTGTGTGCAGCTTGATGTTTATACCAACTACTAGGTTGGTGAAGTGGTATACAATAGCTCCTAGTCTATAATCCTGATATACATACCCACCCTTCCTTTTTTGTTGTGCCGCAAGTGTCAAGTACTCCCCTTTTATAACCATCGAGCCAGTTGGGAATTCAAGATTTTCATCATCTGTAACAGGTTCGAGAATGGTTTGTTTCTCCTCTAAGCAATGTGCCAACCGATAGTCAGAACCCCATTCATTATTTTTTGGGGCAACCACTACATATATCTGACCTGTGAAAGGAAATAGGTCGAGTTAACAATACATTTTTTAATTAAGGTCTTGCATTTATAATTTATACATAAATTAAATTCTACTTAGGTCAAGTTAACAATACATAAATGCAATTTCTTATTTAGGTACTACTAATTTACAATTTTGTACCTGCTTGTATGAGATCTGATATGTGATCATAGTATGTAGAAATATGTGTCTGATCATCTTCCAAATGATATATTTCATTAACCCCATTGAAATTGGTGCCAAGTGTCACTCGATCCCATGTATCAACTGTATCTGTATACTCATAATCATCCTATTCATCAATGCCATAGGAATTGCAAAAGCAAGCCTTCAATCTTGTCTAAATTTGTAGGGCCGAGTTGTTTGAGCTTCTAATTGAATGAAACTGTCGAGTTCCATGCACTATGTTCAGATGATGTGTTTGGGATCGGTCCACATTTGTCACCTCCTAGAATATTCTCCGCACTGGGTGTTTCCTTGTTGCTTGTTCTCCCATGACAGATGCACACCATTTCACTATAGATGCAGCGTCTCGAAGGCGAGCACCTATAAACTTCATCTCTTCCCTTCGAAGGGAAGTTTTTATGCATGCACCAACACCATCATGCTATCCTTTACCATGACCAGTTTCAAAGTAGTTCCATACATATGGCACCTTGTATTTTATGTGCAACAAACACAACAATTCAAATACACGTGCATTCTTGAATTGTCCAACACAACCATCTGGTATATCCATAGCTATCACATGATCATAGAATAATTTAAAGCAATGCTGCACATAATGGATGTCATGGGTTTAGTTGTCACTTATGTAGAAGTGACTTTCTTTTAGTATCAACACGTTTCTCTTCATTGCTATCTGGTCCATGTCGATATGTGATATGCACGATTATGCTCACCTGCTCTGAGTGACAGTATTGACTTTGTATTTCATTTTGTGGTTGTAGGGTGTAATTTTCCACAAAGTCAACAACTGATAGTATCGTTCTGAGAGGGAAGGTGTCCCGGCATATTCTAAATTGCTCATCTTGCCACCGTGCCATATTGACATGTTGAATTTACTGTTGGATCTTTCCACGAAACTCTGAAATAAAATTACATACTTGCACCTTGTGTAAAAAAATAAATAGTGTTATAAAACAACATAAAAATATGTGTACATGAATATTAATATGTCAATATTAAACAATTTACCTGTGAAGTCACCAATTTAATATTCTTGCTTTCTTTCCCATGATGTAGCTGATATGTCTCATACTGATAGTTCTGCTTCTTGACAATTGCATTCTCGAATGCTTGAGCTTCACTCTCATGGATGCAATCATACCATAATGATAGCCCACCACAATTGTTTCAAGAACCCTCTACACATTGTTTTAAGTAATGTGTCTGCCCATATTGCCTCGGACACATTATGCTATGGATGAAATCTCTAGATGACATTGGCGGTACTGTAGTTGAGCATTCCTGCACATAGTTAGGATGAAAAAATCAAAGTATATGTGCAAATGTATGGTAATATAGGTCAAACTTTATGTGTTATCTACAACAAAAAGTGTTCCGGATGGTATTGATTCTACCATACCAAGGCCTGTATTTTTCAAAAGATCTTTTCCCTAGCCTTAGCTCTACGTGGGAAAATTTAAACATCTCGAACAGTTGAGTTTGTGTCATGTAAAGATAATGTTTAACATGAGGTTCATTGTTTCTAGAACCCCTACAATGTTTTAACACATCCTTCGTGTTAGAAGAAGGCCTAGTGTTATCGTGCCAAAACATGTGCACTAGGCCCTTCACTGCTTCGACTAAATTCATGTCTTTGTAGGGAAACCTACCACTAAATGCCCATAATGTTTCCATTTGTCCCTCTACATCAAGGTTGTCTCTTCTTACTGAATATTTTTTAAGTGTCTTTGGATGTAAATGCACAATTTGTGATGTGCATTTAAATAAACGACGTTGTCTTGTGGATCTACATACAATTGATTCAACCAATACATAGCGAGCCACATTACAGTCCTATGAAAGATTTTTTTTACCAATAGATGTGAATGCAGCAGCAAGAGATTTAGCAATGTGATTACTTGATTCGATATTCTTCATTGTTCTTATGCCTAAATTTCTTCTAACAGTTTCCATATTTCTATATTTAAACAAAGCTAAAAACAATTGGCATTTGCCAGCTTCAGATTTGTTATCAAAATATTGTTTCATTATTTGAGAACAATGAGGAAGGATAGTCCATTTAGCTACCTTATCTTCCATGGAATTCAATTCACTCTAGTCCACTTGTATGCGTTTAGGAGTTCTCTTTCGTTTTGATGCAAAATTTCTTGTCATTTGAAATGCTGAAGTGACGTTTACATCCACTACAGGCTGACAACTTCGCTTAGGAGATTGAACGACCGGCCATGGTTGTTGCCGAGTCACATTTGCATCGGGAGTAACATAATTATAGAACTCTTCACAATATTGTCCGTTTACTAATGGATCAATAATATCATTTTCTCTATAACCAGCTTCATTTAATGTGGCATTATATTCCTCAGCCTCTACGTCAGGAGTTTATTGAGGGGGAATGGGAACTATTTGCTCAACTAATGTGTGCTGACGATTTCTTGAATCTTCCCTCTTTTTTTATTTTTTTATTTTCAGCTTCTTCCGGTGTAAGCACCTTCCTCGTTGACTTCTGAACTCTATTACATACATTCTCCATTGAAATCCACCCAAACTTGTACAAAACCTATGGATTTATGTAAGTAATGATTAAATTGCAGGTTGAACAGTTCTTTATGTGCGGGTTTAGAAGAATGATGTCTTTTGCTACATTAAACCTGGCCCACAACACGCAACCCAACATTTTTTATATAACACATATCGCATATGCGATATAACGCATGTCAGTTTTATCGCATATGCGATATGGATACAATGCTTTTTAATTAACGGGCAGTTTTTTATTACGTGATCTTCAAATCACATATGTGATTTAGTGCATATGTGATATATCGCATGTGGGATTTAGTGCATATCAAATATTAAACTTGACTTATCCATGCTTTCAAATATTAAATATTAAATGCATATTAAACTTGGACTGAAATATGTTAAACTTCTATAACCTTACAATGGACCCCATACCAATGGTTAAGACCTCCAAACCTATCCTTGGACCATGGTAGTGCCTAACGAACTATCTCTTGTCTGGAAATATTCGTAATGGTTCCTATATGACCATGGTCAATTCCTGAGAAATATTCAATGCATAAAATAGACTAATGGCACATATATCCCATATTAAGGCTAAATATCCCCTTT